>VYZU01034065.1:148948-172578 GCA_013401355.1 Ceyx cyanopectus
TTTTTCCTTCTTTAAATATTGATAATATACCTATTGAATTAATGAGCTGGATTTTGAAATAGATACAGAAATGTGATTCCTGATTTTCAGTTTGGAAAATCAAGGGTCATTTTCTCTTTTATCCACTAGCTTAATGATTTTGTACCCTCTTGAATTTTGCCAAGAGCAAAGGCTGAGGAATAAACTCATGTGAATTCCCAGAACTGACAACAAGGACAAATCTTTTGCTGACTTGAGGACCAAGGATTGCAGCCCAGTGAGTCATTTTGAACTCTTTGCTCTTCACAGAGTTTGTCATCACAGGGGATTGGACCCAAAAGTGGGACTCCAGAAAACTCCTGCTACTGTGTTTCCTGAGCTGCTGCTATGCATTTAGAATTTCATGGGGTGGTGCATTTATTAGAGGAAAGGGGAGTGTTTTATTTTTTTATTATTTTAAGAGTATAAATAACCTCTGGTTTATTGGAGGGTTGTCTTCCAGGGGAGGTTGTGTTCAGTGCCAGAGATTTTTGGCAGCTCTCTGCATTTTCTGGAGTTGAAGGAGGTCTGGGAGTGCATTGCTTGGAGGTGTTCTGGTTGCCAGGGTGGGCAACAGAAAGACTCTGCCTCAGAAGACCCTGAGGAAAGCATTCAGGGGACTTGTTGAGAGACTCTCAAGATGCTCAGTGCCTCTCTGAGCCATTTTCCCCACTTGCCAGTGCTATTGCTGGGTTACCTGTGTTTCCTCAGGGAGCTGGAGGAGATGATTAAGAAATGGAACTCCTGAGAACACAGCTGTTCTTTCAACCTCTAGTCCCTGCTATTGCTACCAACTGCTCTGGCCTTTCCTGGGCAGATCTCAGGAGGGCTGAGTTCTGCTCATGAAGCCACCTTGGTGTTCAGTGCTCCTCTGCAGCTGGACAAAAAAATCCCTCTTTTTTTTTTTTTTTTTGCCTGAGGCTCATTAACCTGGGTTAATAAACACTCATTAGCCAAGGTTTCCTCAATCGACTGCTGAATTGCTGATGAGCCTTCCAACACTTGGCTGCATCAGAGTGAGAGGTTTAACATCATGTAATTAAAATCCCCATTATTCTAGCATGAAGGTGACTGAACTGACACAGAGCAAACCATGCCTACTAATTCAGAAAAGAATGATGCAGAGTGCAAGCACTCAGCACTTCTCTCATCCAGAGGTCTTCCCATGCCTGCCCAGGACACAGCTGAAGGATGCTGGAAGGGACAAATGAGGCATTTCAAAAGGGAGAGTCTGAGGAGGGGCATGGTGCAGTGGAAGAGAAAGGGCAGGAGATGGGAGATAATCAGCTTAAGAAGTACCAAGGAGGTGCTGGCAGCAATGTGAAGGAAGGAGTAGTGGGATATGTCACATCCACACTGCATCCAGCCTCCACTTACTCATTAAGGCCAAGGGATGGACTCTGTGGTGAGGTGTAGCCATGACTCTGCAACCCCTAGACCCACCTTGTTGATTTATTTCCTTTTCCAAGGCAAATTATTTTCCTAAATATCAAGCATGTGGTACCATCCTGGGGCACTTATCCTTTTCCTAGGCAGGTTTGAAGGAAAACTTCCTTGGTGAGCTGACTCTGAGAAGGGTGAGTTCTAAAACTCAAATATTTTACTGAGCCACCAGCTCTGAGAGATTTTTCTCAGGATTTTTTTGTACCTTAAGTACAATACAGGCCAGAAATTCATTATGAATGTATTAAGTCTCAAGGCAAAATAGTTTTAAAAGCAAAACAGCCATGACAAGAAGGAAAATGAAGATGTTTAGATAGGAGTTGTGCTAGAAATTGAACTCAACAGGAGCCAGTACCATTTTCAAGTGATAACCCACTCAATTAATTCCAAGTCTTATGGTAATCTTATTGCAAAAACAAACTTTATCCCCTATCTGCACATGGCTGGGCAGGTGATTCTGGTACCAACAGAGAAACAGGGATTCTTAAGAGTAAGTTTGCATTTAAATCCTGTGAAAAAAGGCTGAGAGAGTTGGGGTTGTTCAGCCTGGAGGACAAAAGGCTCCAGGGAGACCTTCTGGTGGCCACTCAGTGCTCAGGGGTCTGTCAGAAAGATGGGGACAGAGTTTTGAGCAGGGTCTGTTGCAACAGGACAAGGGGGGATGGTTTGAAACTAAGAGGGACATTTAGACTGGGGAAAAGGAAGAGATTTTGAGAGCCCTCAGCTCCTCTGTGTTAAGTGCAGGAGCAGCAATTATCCTTTGACACGGGTTCAAGTCATGTGCCTCAAGTGTGCTAAGGCTTTCTGCTTTCAGAAATAAATATATTTGTATTTATCAGCTAGACAGGTGTGAACAATAGCCACATTTTCAGTATTATTACTAAAATTACTGAGAGAGCTTATCACAGAACACCAGCTGGATCACAGATCCAATCTCTGTGCTGCCTTGGACAAGGCAATCTGGAAATGGAATGATAATTTGATGCAGTGCAGAGCTTTGCTTTTTTTTTCCTCCCCATGTCAAAGAGATGCTCAGGAGTTCAATTATTAACATTCTTCTGTAACGTGCCTAATTAAAATTCATCCTCGAGGTGACAATAAGATGGCTGCAATGTTTTAATGTGGGAGATAATAAAGCAAATCCACACAACTGACAGGATGATTCACAATCCCCTCTCCTGGTGGTACCTGTTGGTTGTTTTTTTCCCCCTTTAATGGGCAGTTCAACACAGTCCAAGAAATACTCCAAAAAGACACTGCTTTGGTAGGATTTTTGCCCTCAAGAAGTCTTTAAAATGCTCAAGAAAGCAGATTCGCTTGAATTATGACTCTTACCTGTGAAACACTGAAGGCATCTCACCTGCACTGCACCATGAGGAGTGTTTCTGGGTGTCTGTGAGTTCCCAGGCTGCAAAAGTTAATGACATTGAGTAAGTTGTTTATTCAACGTGGCCACAAACCACACTGAATGCTTCATTACCCACCTAATGGCTAGAGACAAAGAAATTGATTTTCTAAGTTGCTGTCCCAGTGTTTGAGTTGGAAAAGCAATTGTTGTGGGTCAAACTGAATCACAAAGCACCCAGTTTATTCTCTGGCTTGGGAAAAAAAAAAGCTGGGTGGCATTTTGGAATGTCACACCTCATCTAACCCTGAGGATATATACAATAAAATCCAAGATCAAGGTGGAAATCCATCAGTCTGTGTGTTTCCTTAAGGTTTTTTTCCTCATTCCTTTTTTTGGCAAGACACTTCAGATAAATACCAGTCATTTCAGCCAATCTTTTGGGGTTTTTTTTAACAGAATAAATTGCTTTCCTGGCAAATTTTGGCCACATGGGTATTGTCTCTACAGCTGAGATGCTGTCACCCCCCCTTGCTAGCCTTAGGCTGCAAACTGGGTGACCACACCTGAGCTAAGAAGCCCCCTAAGAGCTGCAAATATCTTACTTTAACATCAGTGTAACTGGGTGACTTTCCCAATCAACTTCTGACCCAAACAGCAAATGCCTGACATTGCTAGAAATACCATTTTTGTTGTGGTCCAGCAGGTAGCACCTGAAATAAATGGATGTGAAATCCCATCAGCTTCAAGTGTTAGGAGTTAGCACTGGATGGGAGAGTGGACAACCCATCACCAAGGGATGGAGGCAAAATAATTTCATATTGACCTATCAGTGCCAGGCAGAGAAACCCCAAGGCAGGGAGTTGGAGTGGTGAGGATGGTGATTCCAAGAGGTCTATGCAAGCAGAGGACACCATCTCTGCTGCTTTTGGCCATTTATTTTATAGCCAGGGAATTCTAAAAGCTCTCCAACCCTCCAGCATTCTGGAGAGCTGCAGTGAATTGCTTCTGCTAAAAGACTGAATTAGTCTTTATGGATTTCACAGGTTGGTAGGGTTGGTTTTTCTGTGTGGTTTTGGTTTTGTTTGTTTTTTTTTTCTCCCTGAATCCAAAGGGATTTATGGCTGAGGCATTCACTTTTACAAGAAGAGATTTTTTTAATGACTATTTGTTTCTACCTTCACCTATTTTGCTGCTTCAGAAAAGATGTTGAGTAGCTGTAAACACACAGAGTTTTATTAGACACTGTGGAGTTTTTAGAAAATACACTTTGTTGCATTCCCAGGAGCAAAGGCAGCTACAAAAATAAAGAGCCACAGAATAAAGGATGTATTGTACCTTCTAGAAGATATTTTAGTATTTATTTCACCCATTTTCATGTGTTGAGCTTCACTTCACAGTAAATTTTCCCATGTCTCAGCTGGTTTCCAGGCTGCCTCTGCCTTGAGTTTCATATTTTGCTGGGACAATCAGCTCCTCCTGTGGTATGCACTATTTATTTAGAAGAATACTTTATAAAGCAGCAGGGAGCAAGGAAGCTTTTGACCTGTGGCTCTAAAAACAGATGGGAAGTCAATCAAAATGAAAGACTAAACATACACTGAAATACTCTCCAGGATTTGGCTTCAACAGACTTGGCTGAGCCAGGAGAGGACCAGGGATGATGGGAAGGATAAAGGACAGTGAGGGATGGAAAAAAGCACAAAAAAAGGCACTTGAAGAACTCAAGCAGCAGGTCATGGTTTGCAGCCTGAAGCTGAGACTTGGGACAAGCCTTGCAGAATATCAGAAATTAATATTCCTTATACTTAATTAGGGCTTTTTTTTCCCCCCCCCTCACTTGATGATTTGCCTCACATCAAGGTTTCTCTTATTGGAGTTGAATTATGGCAAGAGAAACTTTCCTGGATAAATGATCACAGACCATCTTGATCCTTTCATGTCCATTCCATCCTCTGGTGAGAGCTCCTGTGTTTCCTGAAAGCACCCTCAGTTTCCTCCTCACTTTGCCTTGACCATAGCACTCCAAGTGCTGTCATCATTTCTCATCATTAGCTTCCCCTGCTAATATTTTTGACAATTAAGGTGCTTCAGAAGTTCTCTGTCACCAAATGAAGTCACCTTTCCAGTGGCACTCCTGGCTTATGGATGCAGAGTGAGCTCCCAAGCAACCTTTCAGAGACTGGAAAAATTTGAGCCATGGCAAGGTGCTCTCTATTTTTCTGTTCAGGATATTCCCTCTCTGTTTATTCCTGGGAAAAGCATTTGTTCAGTAACCACTTTAAGTAAGGAATTTGCTGCTTTCAGTGATGAGCAGGTTTTCATAACCTGAACTCCTTCACAACTGCAGCAGTTCAAACAGCAGAAGCTATTTCATCTCCCAGATTGCACAGCACAGTGTGCTGGAGATTTACTGTAAACTCAAGAGTTGAAACAATACAGTGCCTGGAACAGAGAATTAGGAGGAAAAAAACCCAACAAGAGGATGTTTGCTAATAATTTGGTCTTAAAATGTGAGAGAGGATGGTACTGATAAGCAATAAACTGATTTCCCCAAGCTGGTCCCTAAGGGAAGTGAGATATTAGTGTAAATTCTGCATTATAAGTGTGTTGTCAGTGGCCTTTATGTTGAATTTTTGTGCAAAGACAATGCATGGCCATGATAAAAGTGTGGCATTGCCAAAGAATAAAGAATCTCAGTTGAAGCATCTGCAAAGCACTCAGCAGCACCCCTGACTTCTCACCAATGCTTGCAGACAAACTTGACTTTGGTCTCAGCCTCCAAATGTTTTTCCACATTGCTGGGTTGTTTATTCCCTCAGAAAGAACCTGGGAACTACTGGAAAGCTGTCCAGTGAACAGCTTAAACCAATTCTCTTTCCTCAGCTCTGCTCCCTTTCTGTGCCAGCTACAGATTGGAAGAGCAGAGAGGATTTAATTAAGTTGATGGACATAAGTGGGATTAATATGCACTGGGGCATGTGTGAAACACCAGAGCAGTTAATAAGGGAATGCAGCTTTTCTGATGACTTCTTTTCACCCAGCACATTCCTGATAACAAGGAAATCCTTCACTCTTGCCACAACAGTGGCAGGGAGTTAGGGATATAGATTTTCCTCTGCTCTGAACAGATTCTTTGCTTTTGTTTATTGCTGCCATTGATGTTGATAATGTGGCTTTTGCAGCAAAGCATGACATAAATAAGCCTCACCCTCCTGCCTCTTAGCCTCTAATAAATTGGGGCATATTTTAAAGGTGAGAAGAGCTTCAGCTTCAGCTGGAAACTGCAACCTGAAGCCCTGAGCAGCCAGAGATCACTCAAGGCTAAGTATGGAACAAGACTAAGTAAATGACAGGGTAGGAACAATCTGACAACTTTAGATGCACATGTACCCACACCTATAAAATGCCAGAGCACTGGATGATAATTAAGGTTGGAAGGGATCTCTGAAGGTCATCTGAGCCTATTCATGGCTTAAAGCAGGGCAAACTTTGAAGTTAAATCCAGGTTTGAGGCAAGATGGGGTTGTTTGAGAGCTTTTCCAGCTGGGAAATGAACATAAATGGGGTGTCCACAGCCCCTGTGGGAAGTGTTCCTGTGTTTGACTGCTCACCATGAGACATCTTCATTTATCTACCTCAGGGTCATCATCTTCTCTGCCCTGACTCCACTCCCTGTGCTCCAGTGTCCCACACATCTACTGCCCTTCAGGATGGGAGGATGGAACTAGAAACAGCTGAGGAGAGAGAGGTTTCAGTCAAGTCAGCTAAGGAAAATAGTGTGGGCACAGTGGTTAATAGCACTAATTAATTTTGTTTACTGCTTTTTTTTTAATCTAAGTTATTCTTTTTCAAAAGTTTTATATCAAAAATAACATTTTTTAGGGCAAGCTTTTCCATACCAAACTTTTTAACCTCAGCACTCCTGGGTGGATCCTTTTCCCAGTGAAAAGAAACGAGTGTGGTCTTTCCTTAAAGGGATCTGTTGACTTTCCTTGCTGGACACACTGACCATTTAGCTTCAGAAGCTCCTACATTTATCTGGCTAGAGGAAAAAAACAACTTCCTTCTCAGACACTGAGAGCAACTCACACCCCCACAACTCACCTCAAGTGGAGGTGAGCAGCTCTGCTTCAAATCCTGGTGCCATCTGGAGGGACATCACTTCTCTTGGAGACTTTCTGAGGAGCAACCAAAGCTTGTAAGTCACAGCCAGCAAAGTTATTCTCCCTGAAGAAAGCTGAATAAAAAGCTGCTCCTAAACTACAGTTCACACCAGGACAGTGGAGATGATTTGCACAACTTCTCCTAGAGCTGGCTGCAAAAATCATAGCAAGTTTCTCAACTAACTCTGAAAAACAGCCTCCCACTCACCCCTGTCCCTTCCCATGCTGCTGCTTTTCCCTAGGACCCAACCTACCCCTCCTGGATTTAACACATAATTTACTCCCCTCCTACTCCACCAAAACTCCTTCCTCTGGCCTCTTCTAATCTGAGCTAATCCCAAGCAAGCTGTGGCACCCCAGCCACACACATGCAGGGGCTGCTTCCAAATCAGTCTGTATCCTCATTTTTTTTAATCACCTCTGCAATTCCTCTCTTCTCAGGGTGTTTCCTCAAAAGAAGCCCCTGAGTGAACCTGCTGTTTCTCTCTCAATTCAATTTTTATGTTTATTTTTATTCTTTTTTTTTTGCTGGCTGGAGCTTCAGGCTGTACCTTCAGTGTGGGAAGCACTTGGAAATGAGCAGGGGCACGTGGCAAGCCAAAAAGCAGCACCAAGGGCATGGTGGCAATCCAGCAGAGTCACCACCTCTGGGAAAGATCTCTGCTCCTAAATTATTCCGAGCTGCTCCAGCAAAGAGTTTCTTGTAAAAACAGAGTAAAGAAATCTCTCCCTTTTTTTTTTTTTTGCCCCAAGGTTACAAGTTATTTCATTAGACCAGATGATGTGACAGCATGATTCTATCAGGACAAATCAAAGTTTACTGAGCAAATCTGTGTTCTATAACCTGATTTATTGGTGCCATCTGCCAATGCCTGTGAGCAGATGCTCTGCAGGACCTCACTAATGTGCAGTAATGACTGGGAGAGACCCACTGCAAATGACTGCAGCCTGAAAGTTACTGGGTGTAGCAGGGGAGATAAGGCACCCCAGTATTCATTTCCCAGTTCCCCTGCCCTCACAGCAGTGCTTCAGAGAGTGCTCAGTGGCTGGGTGGTGTAAAAAGAAGCCAAGCACTCATATTTTCCTGGGATTTTTGCTCCAACTCTTGGGGTTTCAAAGACAAATGAGGCTTTTGGAGTGAGCAGTCACAGTCACAGCTCACCCCAGATTCATGACTTCTTCCCAATTGCAAGGATTCTTCTCGGGGTGGTGTCTGAGGGGGTCAGGTCCTGCCAGACTGCTCCCACTAATGTCATTATTTATTTCTTTTTAAATTATTTTCCCCCTGTCCTGCAGCTATTTCCAAGCCCTGAGGGCGTGCCAAGGTAGAAGGAAAGGAGCTGGCAACGTTCATTTTGCATTCCCATCTCTTCCCAAAGCACAGGGGAGCACAAGGAGATGAACTGGAAGAGGAGGAACTTGTCCAGATGGAGATTTGAAACGTGCCCAGGCTCAGAAGAAGCACCACAGCAGACCAGGGGGACCAGCCCCTGCTCCTGCAGCCCCTGAGCCAGCTCATGGGGTCCCCCCTGGTCCCCCAGCTCTCTCACCACCTCCTGCCCATGGGATTGCCCCAGCTAAGCTTTCACCTCTTTAAAATTAGAAGCTGTAGAAACATGGGAGATGTTTCACCTCTCCTAGCACATCTTGTAAGACAACCTCAGCTCCATCCTTGTGGGGAGTGGAGTTGAATCCAGTGGGTCACAAGTGGTGCTCCCCAGGGCTCACTGCTGGGACCTGTTCCCTTTGGTGTCTGGGTGGAAGTGTTGAGCTGGTTGAGGGTAGGGAGGGTGTCCAGAGGGATCTGGGCAGGCTGGATTGACAGGCTGAGTTGTATGAGGTTCAACAAGGATGAGTGTCCTGCCCTTGGGTCACAGGCTTGAGGAAGAGTGGATTTGGGGGTGTCTGTGGCACTCAGGTGTTCATTTCTTTCTCTTCTTTGGCAACGATGCAAATGGGAATAACTGAAAATAGNCCTCAGCACTCCTGGGTGGATCCTTTTCCCAGTGAAAAGAAACGAGTGTGGTCTTTCCTTAAAGGGATCTGTTGACTTTCCTTGCTGGACACACTGACCATTTAGCTTCAGAAGCTCCTACATTTATCTGGCTAGAGGAAAAAAACAACTTCCTTCTCAGACACTGAGAGCAACTCACACCCCCACAACTCACCTCAAGTGGAGGTGAGCAGCTCTGCTTCAAATCCTGGTGCCATCTGGAGGGACATCACTTCTCTTGGAGACTTTCTGAGGAGCAACCAAAGCTTGTAAGTCACAGCCAGCAAAGTTATTCTCCCTGAAGAAAGCTGAATAAAAAGCTGCTCCTAAACTACAGTTCACACCAGGACAGTGGAGATGATTTGCACAACTTCTCCTAGAGCTGGCTGCAAAAATCATAGCAAGTTTCTCAACTAACTCTGAAAAACAGCCTCCCACTCACCCCTGTCCCTTCCCATGCTGCTGCTTTTCCCTAGGACCCAACCTACCCCTCCTGGATTTAACACATAATTTACTCCCCTCCTACTCCACCAAAACTCCTTCCTCTGGCCTCTTCTAATCTGAGCTAATCCCAAGCAAGCTGTGGCACCCCAGCCACACACATGCAGGGGCTGCTTCCAAATCAGTCTGTATCCTCATTTTTTTTAATCACCTCTGCAATTCCTCTCTTCTCAGGGTGTTTCCTCAAAAGAAGCCCCTGAGTGAACCTGCTGTTTCTCTCTCAATTCAATTTTTATGTTTATTTTTATTCTTTTTTTTTTGCTGGCTGGAGCTTCAGGCTGTACCTTCAGTGTGGGAAGCACTTGGAAATGAGCAGGGGCACGTGGCAAGCCAAAAAGCAGCACCAAGGGCATGGTGGCAATCCAGCAGAGTCACCACCTCTGGGAAAGATCTCTGCTCCTAAATTATTCCGAGCTGCTCCAGCAAAGAGTTTCTTGTAAAAACAGAGTAAAGAAATCTCTCCCTTTTTTTTTTTTTTGCCCCAAGGTTACAAGTTATTTCATTAGACCAGATGATGTGACAGCATGATTCTATCAGGACAAATCAAAGTTTACTGAGCAAATCTGTGTTCTATAACCTGATTTATTGGTGCCATCTGCCAATGCCTGTGAGCAGATGCTCTGCAGGACCTCACTAATGTGCAGTAATGACTGGGAGAGACCCACTGCAAATGACTGCAGCCTGAAAGTTACTGGGTGTAGCAGGGGAGATAAGGCACCCCAGTATTCATTTCCCAGTTCCCCTGCCCTCACAGCAGTGCTTCAGAGAGTGCTCAGTGGCTGGGTGGTGTAAAAAGAAACCAAGCACTCATATTTTCCTGGGATTTTTGCTCCAACTCTTGGGGTTTCAAAGACAAATGAGGCTTTTGGAGTGAGCAGTCACAGTCACAGCTCACCCCAGATTCATGACTTCTTCCCAATTGCAAGGATTCTTCTCGGG
Organism: Ceyx cyanopectus; assembly: GCA_013401355.1. Classification (NCBI taxonomy): domain Eukaryota; kingdom Metazoa; phylum Chordata; class Aves; order Coraciiformes; family Alcedinidae; genus Ceyx; species Ceyx cyanopectus. The sequence continues at coordinate 159,354 of VYZU01034065.1, forward strand.
GTGGTGTCTGAGGGGGTCAGGTCCTGCCAGACTGCTCCCACTAATGTCATTATTTATTTCTTTTTAAATTATTTTCCCCCTGTCCTGCAGCTATTTCCAAGCCCTGAGGGCGTGCCAAGGTAGAAGGAAAGGAGCTGGCAACGTTCATTTTGCATTCCCATCTCTTCCCAAAGCACAGGGGAGCACAAGGAGATGAACTGGAAGAGGAGGAACTTGTCCAGATGGAGATTTGAAACGTGCCCAGGCTCAGAAGAAGCACCACAGCAGACCAGGGGGACCAGCCCCTGCTCCTGCAGCCCCTGAGCCAGCTCATGGGGTCCCCCCTGGTCCCCCAGCTCTCTCACCACCTCCTGCCCATGGGATTGCCCCAGCTAAGCTTTCACCTCTTTAAAATTAGAAGCTGTAGAAACATGGGAGATGTTTCACCTCTCCTAGCACATCTTGTAAGACAACCTCAGCTCCATCCTTGTGGGGAGTGGAGTTGAATCCAGTGGGTCACAAGTGGTGCTCCCCAGGGCTCACTGCTGGGACCTGTTCCCTTTGGTGTCTGGGTGGAAGTGTTGAGCTGGTTGAGGGTAGGGAGGGTGTCCAGAGGGATCTGGGCAGGCTGGATTGACAGGCTGAGTTGTATGAGGTTCAACAAGGATGAGTGTCCTGCCCTTGGGTCACAGGCTTGAGGAAGAGTGGATTTGGGGGTGTCTGTGGCACTCAGGTGTTCATTTCTTTCTCTTCTTTGGCAACGATGCAAATGGGAATAACTGAAAATAGTAAAGAAAAATACAGAAAATTAAAAAACCCCAGACAGATCAGGCAAAATAAGTCCCATCTATTGCAGCAGTTTCATTCACTCAACAGGAACAACTAAAACTCTGCATTTGGCCAATAAATCCTGTGTGCTATATTTTATTTATGCCACTTGGATAAAATGCAAGCAGATCCTCAGGACTGGGTATTTTTAAGTAGGAATCAGGTTAAGAGAAAGCTCCGTGATCCCAGGGTCCTTTTCACAGCAGGCTCCCCAAAATGTACCTCATTATAAAATTTGCCTTCCCAAGGAATCACAAGACATGAGAAATCAAAAGAGAATTTCTGCAAGGGAAAGCTCTCCAGCAGAAAATCAATTTCAGCTACTTTCACCTTGCCCCAGGGAAAGCAGCAGAGCCACTGAGCTGGGTGTGGGAAATGTCTGGTGCATCTTCCTGGAGCTGCACAAGGCAGACCTCTGGATGGGAGTTTTTTCTTTCCAAGACAGCTCTGTTCTAATTAGGGACTTCCAGCAAAATTGGTATGTTGCAGTTCCAAACAGTAGCTGGATGATTCCCATATCAAATTTCTTTGGTTTGGAAAAAGAAGAAAAAAAAAAAAAAAAAAAGAAAAAAATTGTCTTTTTTTTTGTTTTAATTGACAGGCTTACAAATGCAGGTGGACTGAGGGATGAAGGTCAAATGGAGCTTATTGTGCTTAATAGGGCAAGGAACAAAAAGGAGCAGAAAGTTGCACTCAGAAAAACATGTTGGTTTGTTGTTTTTTTTTTTCCTGGCCACCACATTGCCTTTTTGAGGGTCTTTGTGCATTTTTTTTTGGTGTAGCTTCAGGATAAAAAGAAAGTAATTGCCTTGAAATAGAACTTCTACAAGGAGGCTTGCTTGTAACACTTAATCCACTCATGTACCAGACAGAATCTAGTTTATGGACTCCACAGTCTGTGTTAGGTGGACATAAAACTCTTTTTTTTCTCTGTAGGAAAGCACATCCCTCACCTCAGCTGGCTTTTTCCAGGGGCACTCTGCCAGTTTAAACCTCTGGCAGGTCCCTGTAATTCTCAGCACCTTTCTGGGTGAGGTGGTATCATTAAAGCTGCTCAATATGTTCTAAAAAACCCACATTTCCCCTAGGAAATGAAATCTGACTGACATTTCTCCCTGAGGATTGTGATTAAAAACATCATCTGTGCATTCCAGGAAGGCAAAACAATTTCTCTTTTTTCAGGTCAGTGTAAATCTCTGAGTCTTAAAGTGAATCCCCTGCTTCCCAGCTCTCATTTCTTTATTATCCTTTGCTCCAGACTCAGGCTGTGTCTTCTGCACTGACCTTTGGTGCTAAGGGACAACCTGGGACAGCTGTGGCAGCTCAAACCCAAAGAGCAAAGGAATCCAGAACTTCTCCCCTTAGATGCAGATGGGATGGCAGCTGGCTTGACAAATAGAGAATAAATAAATAAATAGTTAAATAAATGGCAAATTTACGTGTAAATATGATTTTTCTTCCAGAGTATTCTGTGAAAAAAATTGCAGATCTTCAATTATTTCATTCCCACGTGGGAGAAAAGCAACCTGAAGATGTGAATTTTGCATGAGATGGGCATTTCTGACTCTGGGCTGCTCTAAAACCCAACTAGAGGTTACCCCAGGGTAGAAAAAAATCACTCTTGGGGCTTCTTTTCACACTTCTGTTGGTCAGTGATGTTTCTAGGTGGGCTCAGCCTCTCTGCAGCTGCTTCTCAGCAGTTGATTTTGGGTCAGCTGATGTGTCAATGGTTTGTACTATTCTATAGCAAAAGAAAAAGGTCCCAGTGGCTGTGGCCACCCACAAATATCTCCTGGGTATGGTTTAGGATGTTTTTTCCTCTCTATGTGGGAGGAAAAGTGGCTATGTGAATTTTCTATGAGGTGGGCAGAGAACTGGAGGGGCATGAGATGTGACAGAGCCCTGGCCCAGTGGTGATGTGAGGGAAATGTAGACTAAATATTTCCATACACAACATGAAAATGCATATCTGAAGAGACAGTCTTTGTATGGTTTGTTTGGGGATTTTTTGTTATTTAAAATACCAGTACTGATCAAGAAATAAGGTGCTGCACTTTGTTTTTTTCACGACTGTTTTTTTGCATGCAATTCCAGTGGTGCCAAGAGACAGGACAAGGACACAAAGTGGAACCCAGGAGGTTCCATCTGAACAGGAGGAGAATTTCTTTGGCGTGAGGGTGTTGGAGCCTGGCCCAGGCTGCCCAGAGTGCCTGTGGATTCTCCTCTGGAGAGATTCCTGGACAACGTTGTCTTGCACCCCCTGCTCTGGGTGACCCTGCTGGAGCAGGGGGGTGGCACCAGAGCATCTCCAGAGGTCCCTTCCAACCCCACCATGCTGGGATTCCATGAGACTGCATTTGCAGGCAGGAGCAGCGTCCAGCCCACTATTTATGCAATACAAAAAAAAAAGAGAGAAAAAAATCAAAAACCCGTTCTCCTTCCCGCTGCCTGACATTTGGTAGCCGAGAGGTGCAAAATCCCCACCGCAATCGACAATAACCTTTAAAGCCACGCCGGCAAACTCCTCTGTTCCGAAGCTCGCAGAGCAGGACTCCCCTGCAAACACCTCCCCGGCGGGACGCTACCTGCATGTTAATGCCGGGGGGGTGGGGGGGTGTTCCCGGGCTCCGGCAGTTGCCATGGTGCTCTACTCCTTACACCTTCACTTAGCCACGTTTCCCACCCCTCCTCCTCCCCGTAATACGCTGCTTGCTCACCCCGAAAGGTCACCCATTGTAATGATGATGTGAGCGGGGAGGCCGAAGGGTGAAAAGGTGAGCGGTGCTCGGCGATGTGCGTGGGAACCGGGCAGAGTGAGGAATGGGAAAGCTCGGGGTGCTCGTCAACCTCCCCCCCCCCCCCNCCCCCCCCCCCCCCCTTCATCCTCCTCCCTTTCCCATCCCAACCGATGCCCTGATGGGGTTAAAAACCGCAGGCGAAGCGGCTGGAGAGCCCTACTTTAAATCATCGGCAATTGATGCGCTAGTGCGTGGAGGGGAGATGGGGCTGTGTGTGCTAAGAGAAAACTGATGCAGCCTCTTTTTTTTTTCCCCATCTCCCTCCCAGCAAGCCCGCTGCTTGTTTACAGATGGAAAGAGGCAGGCTTCTCCCTCTGACTTTCATCCAATCGACTGCTGGACGGCAGCTCTGCCTCCATTAACTGCCTTCCTTTCCTTTCCTTTTGTTTCTTTCCTCAGGACAGCTTCCCTGCCCGCTTTGGAGGAGTCCATTTTGTCAACCAGCCCTGGTACATCCATGCCCTGTACACGTTAATCAAACCGTTCCTCAAAGACAAGACAAGGAAAAGGGTAATCGGAGGGGGCTGGTGGGGATAGGAAGATGCTAAGCTGGAGTAGCAGCCTGCTTGTCCTTTTTTTCCTTTTCCTTTTCCTTTCCTTTCCTTTCCTCTCCTTTCCTTTCCTTTTCTTTCCTCTCCTCTCCTTTCTTTTCCTTTCCTTTCCTTTCCTCTCCTTTCCTTTCCTTTTCTTTCCTCTCCTCTCCTTTCTTTTCCTTTCCTTTCCTTTCCTCTCCTTTCCTTTCCTTTTCTTTCCTCTCCTCTCCTTTCTTTTCCTTTCCTTTCCCTTTCCCTTTCCCTTCCCTTTTTCCTTCTCTTCCCATCCCTAACAAAGTCTAGGTTCAGTTTGATGGGACAGCTCAGAGACAGTGGGAATGACAATATGGAGGGACTGGTTGAGGTCTTCTGCAGTGAGGGAAACTTCAGCTCAGCTCTTCTTCATGGGAATGAAATTTTCTTTTTCATTTCTTCACCAGAGTGACTGTTTTTATGTGGTGGTAACTCATCTACACAAAAAACCACCCATGCCCAAAGGCTGTTTGCTCACACTGCAGGATTGGTGGGTGTTCCCCCACTGAAACCCACCTGAGCTGTGCTCCTGCAGTCACCTGGACCATTTGTCCCCTGTACTCTATCAAATAACCACTGGGTCATCCCTCAGGAGATCCCAGAGCCCACCCTGGAGTGTGTCTGATAGCCTTTTATGATGACATAAGTAGATGGATAGATGAGGGTGATCTATTGGAGAAAGAGACCTGGGGGTCCTGGTGGACAGGGGGATGACCATGAGCCAACAATGTGACCAAGAAGGCCAATGGATCCTGGGATGCATTAGGAGAAGTGTGGCCAGCAGGGCAAGGGAGGTTCTCCTCCCCCTCTACTCTGCACTGGCAAGACCCCACCTCGAGTACTGTGTCCAGTTTTGGGCACCCCAGTTCAGAAAAGACAGAGATTTACTGGAGAGAGTCCAGCACAGGGCCACCAAGATGATTAGGGGAGTGGAGCATCTCCCTGCTGAGGAGAGGCTGAGGGAGCTGGGGCTCTTTAGCCTGGGAAGAGGAGACTGAGGGGGGAGCTCAGCAGTGTCTATCAATAATTTCAGGGTGAGTGTAGGGAGGATGGAGCCAGACTTTTCTCAATGTCATCCAATGACAGGACAAGAGGTGGTGGCAGCAAGTTGGAGCACAAGAAATTTTGGGGAAACACAAGGAAAAACTTTTTCCCAGTGAGGGTGACAGAGCCTGGCAGGGGCTGCCCAGGGAGGTTGTGGAGTCTCCATCTCTGAAGACATTCCAGACCTGCCTGGATATGTTCCTGGGTGACTTGGTCTAGTGACCCTGCTCTGGCAGGGGGGTTGGACTAGATGATCTTCTAGGTCCCTTCCAACCCCTGACATTCTGTGATTCTGTGGTTCTGCCTGAGCAGGTGGGACAAGGGTAGCACCATCCTAAAAGTGAAGATGGGTTAGAGAGCCAAATGCCACTGGAGCAGAGAAAAATGGTGGCATGGGCTGGCACACCCCTGGGAAAGGTCAGGGCTGGGTGGGCATCTCAGATATTGTGGGATTTGCTCTTCACAGAGAGAAAGTGTGAGCCAAAACCAAGTGATTTGGGGTTTTTATGGTACCAAGCAAAAGCTCATCCCCCTAGCCAAGCTCTTGAGGAATTCCCACCTCAACCTGCAGCGTCGATTAACGACGCTCCACACCTCATTAAGTGCCCCTATTATTACACTTAATGAAGTAAGGAATCGATGACGACTTTGAACTTTGGTTGTTTTTTTTTTCTTCCTTAAAGATCTTCCTTCACGGCAACAACCTGAACAGCCTTCACCAGCTAATACACCCCGAATGCCTGCCCTCTGAATTCGGGGGGACCCTCCCTCCCTACGACATGGGGACTTGGGCTCGGACGTTGCTGGGTCCCGACTACGGCGACGACAACGAGTACACCCACACCTCCTACAACGCCATGCATGTGAAACACGCCTCCTCCAACCTGGAGCGGGAGGCTTCACCCAAACCCATGAAAAGGTCAGCGCCGCCATGGCGACCGCCCGGCGGGAAAAGCGCGGGAAGGGGCGGCTCTGAGGGGAGCGCTTCACCCCCGTGCGGCGGGAAGGGGAGGGAACCTCCCCGCGGGGCTCTAATTACTCACTCGGCTGATTACCGAGCGCAAAAATAAGAGGGGAAATTAATGAGCTGCTGCACAGGGGGGAAAACGAGCCAGAGATGCTGGTGCCCGGGACTCGTCGCAACACCGGGTTGTTAAGGGCAGGGGTTGTGCCGCCTCAGAAATGCGGGGTTTGTGCGGTGAACATCACTGCCCTCTAAAGGGAAAGCGGGTTCGACTCCTCCCGCTGCTGCTGCTGCTGCTCCCGCTTCTCCACCCAGCCCGGCTAAGGCAGCAGAGCTGCCCTTCAGCATCTCTGATTTTAGTTGTGCATTTAACCACTGAATGCTTCAGATGGCACCTCTCGGGTGTAGAGTCCTAGAAACATAGAGACAGAATTGTTTGGGTTGGAAAAGACCTTTCAGATCAAGTCCAGGGCACCACTGCCCCCTGCCCCTCAGCACCACAGCTCCAGGGCTTGGAAACCCCTCCAGGGATCACAGGGACTCCACCCTGCCCTGGGCAGCCTGGGACAGCCCTGGACAACCCTCAAGGGGTATAATTGATATTGTGACCCTTGGAGGGTTGCAGCATGAAGAGGGGTGGACATCTGCACTGTCAGCACTTCTCGCTACTGACTGCCAGCCAAGCCTGGGAGCCAGGATGGGTTACAGAGCCTTAGACAGGCTTTCAAACAATTATTCTTGTCTTTTGAATGATTATTAGTTTTATTTTGGTTTCAATATTAGCAGGGGAATGATTTGAGCAAGATGCTAACCAAATATTCCATTAAATGGGAGTAAATGGGTACATCGACACTGTACAATTATAGAGAGAAATCTGCAGTTTTTCAAACTCTGAAGGGTTAAGAGCTGTTCACAGGTAGATCTTTGCTGAGGATTAGGTCTTGGGTTGCAAAGCAGGGAGGGTCTTATTGTGTCCTCGGGGGAGAACCTCAGCTTGAAAATGAGTTTGGTGCCAGCAAACCCTGCCTGGAGGCAAAGCCTTCTTTTCTAATCTGTTCACTAATACAAAAGTGCATTAATACAAATATGGCGAGTGGATGAATCTAATTTGTCACGTTGCCCCTGGGCAGACTAGATCTAACTTTTAGCCTAATTTCGTTACTGGGTGGTTAAGTGAACCATCTGATCTTGTACCCTGTGGTCATTAGTAGCTGTTAGAGGTGAAGAGTTCACCCCTTGGCCAGATTTGCTCCTGTGAGCATTTGCTTCCATTCTTCTTCCCCTGAAATTACGTTTCGGCCTAACTTGAGGCAAAAGCCTTTGCTTAGGAAGCATAATTGTCTGCTTTATTAGATTTATTAGACCAGATTTATACCTAAGACCTATTAAAAGGTCTACAGGCTTCTACCAGCACTACCTGCCTTTATACATCCCCTGTCCTCAGCTCTGGAGGTTCATACATCTCTAACAGAGTCTCCAGCCGGGGCTGAGGTTGCTGGGTACTCCAGGGAGGTTTACACAAAGCACACATGATCTCCTGGCATTAGTCTTCATCTTAAACATAATTCCTTCACAATTGCCCTACCATCTTTTTTCCTTATTAAAGCAATTTTGCAGTTTCATTAAACATCTCTCCACTCACAGTGGAAAAACCTTTAAGCTCCCTGAGTAAACACCATCATTTTGTAAGCATTTCTATGCTGGAACTTTGGGTTTACCAACCACGTTGGGTTCCCCCCTAACCCAGAGCACTGTCCTGTTGTGTGACAAGGTGCAGGGCTGCAGGTTGCACACCCTGTCTCTGCAAGCTTGAAGTGATTTCAGTGCCAGCATGGAAAATTCAACCTCTTAATTTTCTCTATGGCCACTCCAGAGAGTAGAGAGCATCTTGTTTTCCAGCAGGAAGCTGCAGAAGACAGTGGTTTGTTCAGCCTCACAGAGAGAAGGCTGAAATGGGTGTGATTGATCTTTATAAATACCAGAGGGAATAAAATCTATGGAGAAAGACCAGCTACTTGAGAAAAAGGCCAACTTTGGTGTGACATCAGGTGGGTTTAAGCTGACCAAAGCACCTCTTGGCTGCAAAGCAGAGGAGGAGGAGGTTTGGAAGCCATCAGAGTGAATTACTGAGGCAGCTCATCAATATGACAAGCTAAGTGCCACACGAGTGAAAGGTCTGATGTGAGGTGGCCACCCGTGGCCTCAGGAGATTAGATTTGCCCCTCAAAGTCTCATTAGGTTCCAATTTCTGCTCCCCTTCACAGCAATGGGACAGGAATGTTGCCTTCTCCACAGCCACAGGCAGGGGTGGGTTTTCCCTGCAACTTGCACAAGATTTATTCTTAAAAAAAGACCTTTAATTCAGAGAACAGGGGTGTTGTAGATGCAGAAAGGATTGAAAATCCTCTTAGCAAAAAAACCTGCCACTGACTCTGGCTTAGCAGTGTGATCTGGAAAATCTGGAGATCTGAGGAGTTTCTACAACATAGAAACTATTTAATCAAAGCCATTGCAATTGTCATTTTTCCACCAGTGGCCACAGGAAGCCCCACTGGGGCAAAATCAAAACAGTGGAAATTGCACTTCCATCTGCAGCATTATCTCCCACCTTGGGAAAAATCCCAGAACCCAAATTCTGGATGAACAGATGGGAAACAAAGCAAAACAGCTGATGACACCACATAATGAGCATTAATGGCCAGGGGAAAAAAAACCAAAAACCACAACAAAAACCAAACCAGAAGCAACAATAACAAAATCCATTCAGAATAGATCTGTTTATTAAGATTCAGCTCAGTGAAGTTTGGAATGGGGAGGGTAATAAACATGCAAAGCAACATTAATCCAGTAATAGCTGGGCCACTGGATAATCCTGGAAGCAGCAATGGCAGGAGATGTTTTCCCCTGTCTTGGGCCATCTCCTCATCCTGGGGGATTTGAGAACGTGTAAATGGGGTGAAAATGTGGAACAGGGGGAAGAAAAAAAAATCCCCCTCCCCTTTCAGCTGTGGCCAAACCTTCTGTGAGCCCTGATGGTCAGAAAGGAGCCTTGGGTTGCATCAGTCACCAGGGAGGGAACACAAAAGCGTTTGCCCGAGGCTTTTGTTGATGAGCTGCTGTTTCTGGGAACAGCTGGAGCTTGGAGCTGGGTGGGGAGGGGAAGGAAGAGTTATGGTGGATGGTTCAGAGTCAGAGACTGCTCTCAGCAGCTCACTGTGCCAACAGGGTGCAGGTTGGTGGCCAGGCACCCCGGGAGGAGGATGCCTGGAGCTATTTGGGCACCCAGCTGTGGTGAGCCAGTGTCTCCAGTTGGAGAGATGGATTGGGTGACTGGGGATGAGAGGAAGGAGCTCAGCCCTTTGATGTTTTACCCCAGTGCCACTGCTCTGACACTTGGCAGGTAACCTGCAGCAGCACTTTCCCTCCCAGTGACTTGCTTTTCCTTCCAAGGGTTGCTTTCTGCAGCTGGGGCACATCTAGATGTCTGAACTTGAGCTTCAGTCCAGCTGACACAGGCTGTTCTCTGACTTCTTCCCTGTGCAGTCAGCAGCATGGCCTGGGAGCTGACTGCTTTTCACCAGCTGCCAGTGCACACAGGCCTGAAAACCCAGTACCATTGAAAACTGCCCTGCAGAGAAAGGAAATTTTACCCAGCATCTATATTTACCTAATATTTATATTTACCTACATATATATTCTGGCCAAACAACCCGTGCTGTTCAGTCAGATTTAATGAATCCATTTAATTAAGGCCCATTTTAATCAAATTTGGTGTTTAAATTTATTCTTGGTACACAAGAGCTTAGTGCCACCAAGCCCAGCTGATGGGAGGCTTGGGAAATTCAGAGTTAGGGTGAAACTTTTGAAGAGAAACTTTTAAAAGTGAAACTTTGGGAGTGAAACTTTCAGAGCTAAGGCTGCTAATTGTGAAAATGAACACTCCATGCATCCAGACACCACTAACTTCTGCTGTGAAGTAGAAACCTGAGCACCTAAAGGTGACTCAAAAGCCCCCCCCCCCCCACATCTCAAGCATTTTGAAAATGCAGGAAAGAAACCTGTTGGAATGTGTTGCCCCACGTTGTTGAGTCAGAACATGTGGGGCTTTATGTCCTTAGATTAAAGGAATTTAAAGCACAGTTCAGGGCTTGCCCTTGTTGCCTCCTGAGGTGGGGGGTGTTTCCAAATGGCTTGATCTTCCAATGAACTTGCTGCTGCAGCTCATGGTTGGCTCTCAGAAATGGGGTCCTGCTCCCAGCAAGAATCACAACTGGTGTAACACTGACACTGCCTGGAACAGCTTCAGCCCCCAGAGGGGCCAGTCCTGGGAGGGAGGTGTGGAAGGCTTTTATTTATTCAGCCTGGTTCCTCCATCTGCCCAGCTGGGCTGTGCAAGGCAGACCTTTGGAGTTGTTATCCTTGCTTTGACCTTAATGTTCCTCTGCCATCTGTTTCTGCTTTTATGGGTCGTGTTTGATGCTGGTTCACAGTCAGCACCAATTTACTGCAGAAGTAGTCAAATACCAGCAACTAAAAAAAATCACTCTGAAAACTTCTCCCTGCCCATGGGTGGCACCTGGCTTGCCTCTCCAAAAAGGGGGGTGGGGGGTGTCCCAGGGCCACACAGACCCTGCAATAATTCTGCCTTACCAAGCAATGTACGTTGGGAGTTGGTAAATCTACCTTTGCAGCAGAATTCAGTGAGAAATGGGAAGGAGATGGGGGGTCTGGAGCATTAGCAGGTCCGGGGGGGGCTGGTGCAGGACACCCTCAGGAGCAAGAAACTCCAAGGAGGGGATCAGAGCCCCAAAGCCAGGGCTGCACCAAGGACAGGAGGATTCCCAGGGAGCATTCTGATGGCAATGGGAGAACCAGAGCTGCTCAGGCTGCTTGAAATATTGCACTGGAAATTAGGTCTTCAGCTGGCTATAAATTTGCCAAAAGCTTCGTAGTTTAGAGATGTGACACTTAATAAAACAAATGGGTTTACACCACTTACATCTTTTGCTGCCCTGTGAAAAATCCACTTAGATCTGGCTGAGTTACAGCCTGAGAAGGCAATTCACACGTGTTCTGTAGAAACAGATTTGATTTTAGCATTTCATTACCCTAAGAATTGCCTCCTGCTTTGTCCTGGCCTCCCAGAATAAACAAACTTCTTCAGCTCAACACCCACAAGCACATCTCCTGTGTGAGGCCACGGGGTGCAAAGGGCTTTTGCACCTCCAGCTTTTACACCTGATCTCAGCATCCTTCCCTGCACCAGGCCAGGCTGCAGCAAGACTGGGATCTGACACAGCAACACCCTCAGGGCAGCTCTGTTACAGCCCTGAGAAGTGAAGAGACTGCAGTTCAGTGGCAAATCTGGTTGAGATGATGGCAGAAGTGAAGAGATCGAGCTGGGATACTGGGGTCACTGGGATGGGAACCCCAAGCAGACTGAGAGATGAGGCATAAAGAACTGGAAGCAGCTGGGCTAGCAAGTATAAGGGTGCTTAGGAGGAGGGCTGATGGAGACCAGGAGTCATCCTTTGGCCAAGCCTGTTGGGTGCAGCCCTGAAGTGGATCCTGCTCTCCCTGAGCTCCCCTGTCCACCTGCCCAGTCACTTCACCCAGCTGGTGAAATCACCTGCTCCTTCTTTTCAGCCTGCCAAGCTCTAGACTCCAGGGGCTAACTTCCAGAAATTCCAGTTATTTCCAGAATAAAACCAACCCCTGAGTTGAGCACCCAGCCCTCCAAGAATGAATGGTGGGGCTGGGGAGCAACGTGGGGGTGCCAGCACCCCCAGGTACCCAGCTGAGCAACCTCAGTTGTGTAAAGGAATGAATAACTGGGATGTGAACAGCCTGGTGGAATGGGAAGGGGATGAGGGGGGCAGGAGCAGATGGGAGGTGAGAGGCAGGTGAGTAGTCAGAGGATGGGAGCTGATGGATTGGCTGCAGCAGCTCATGGAGAGCTTGAAGCCTCTTCCTCCTGGGGGAGAAAAAAAGAACCAACCCCAGACCCCAAACCACGCTGCCCCCTCCTCTTTGTGAATCCCAGCACACGTGCAGGGTGTCCACACTCCACACCAGTTCTGCTGGGCTCAGAAACATAAACCAAGGGATTAGAGAACTGGGAGATGCCTTTTAAGGCAAGCAGGCCACGATACTCTGGCACTTTCTGTTCACACAGTGCAGGGCTTTCATATTTTATGGGAAACAAAAGTGATACCCAGCAGACATGGATGCCTGTGAGCTGATCCACAGCAGCCAGGCTCTGACAAGCTCCTCCTGCAAGCAGTGCAGCTCCAAGGGGCTGCATCCAGCCTCCTCACGGGGGTTTTGGAGTGAATTTGAGAGAGCTGCATTAAAATGACCACACACATCAAGCCATCTGCTGCCTTAGATGTTGATGCACATACCTATGCAGTGCTGTCAGCTGAAATCGATGGCTGCCCCGCTGGAGAAACAGCTGGGGGCTGTTGATTTGCCAGCCTCCCAAATAATTCTTGCTGAACAGTAAAACAACCCTGGTGGGGGTTGCTGGAAGCTTTAAAAGGAGCACACTCCACTACCTCAGCTTCAGAAGGAAGCCTGGGAGTTCAGTGCTCTTTCCACTGCCATTTTTTCTCTCCTAAGCACAGTTAGCTTTGGGAACCAGGCAAGGGAAGTCTAAGGGCTGGGATCTGTCTGCAATTCTCTCCCAGAGACCAGGCTGTACTTAGAAAGGATCCAAGGCTCCTGCAGGTACCATGGTAAAGAATGCCAGGCACAGGGTCTGCTGCTCAGGACCCTGCACACTGATCCTGTCTGGACACAAACCATTGGCTACCTGGGTTAAAAACCACACAATGGACTCAGATCCTCCACACCCAACCCTCTTCCAACCAGGGCACTGAGAGATGTAGCTGGGAAAGGAGGCAAACCAAAAGTACTCATTTATAATGAGTATATTCATTTATATATGCTTATATATAAATTTAGCTATATATATTTCTATTGTAAATACTCATTTATAGCAAGTATACTCATTTATATATATTTATATATGCATTTAAATATAT
>VYZU01034065.1:172759-207786 GCA_013401355.1 Ceyx cyanopectus
AAATTTAGATAAATATATTTCTATTGTAAATACTAATTAATAATGAGTATACTCATTTATATATATACATTTATATATACATTTCTACTATAACTACTCCTTTATAATGAGCATACTCATTTATATATGCTTATATAGATTTTTTTTATATACTTTTATACATTTATAATGAGTATTGATCATGAGATGCCCAAATCCCAGCACACCCAGGACAGGTGCTGCAGTTCAGGTGAGTGTTGAAGGCAAGCCAGCCTCGGGCTAAGGGGAGACCTCACCAGGACAGGCCAAACCCTTGCTGAAGAGGCTCAAAAAGCCCTCAAGGAGACAAAGCAGCACAGCAGACATCCCCAGGGGATGCAGAGGGGCTCTCCAGGCAGGCAGGTGCTCCTCCAGCAGCCTCCAGCAGCATCTCTCTTCTTGCTTCCAGGTCCCAGTCGGTGGTGGAAGCCGGGACGCTGAAGCACGAGGAGCAGGGGGAGAGCGAGAACACCCAACCTCTGCTGGCTCTGGACTGAGCTCCCTGGCGCCCAACACGCAGAGCAGATCCATCAGCAGACTGCCACCAAACCAGAGCACACCCCACACACCCCCCTTTTGCTTCAGTCAGAACCAGTCCTTCATGTTTCTTGCTCAAGTGAACAACTCTGTCACCAGCCATCCGTCCGCGTGGCCAACACCGCTCCACCTCCCACCACTTCCTACTGACACTGGAGGCTGTCCAGAGATAATTTATTTGCTTTTTTTTTTTTCTTTTTGACATTAAAATATTGGAAAAGATGGGACTGCCTTCTCTGTTCCAAGAGCCCGGGGTGTGTCTTTCCTGAAGGCTCCAGCAGGGAGGCTCAGCTTTACAGAAGTGAAGGTTAAGTGTCTTTGGAAGGAGAGCACCTTGAAGGTTTGCACTGTGATCAGCAGTTTCAGCTGGCTCTGAGGGCAGAAACAGCAGCACCTCCAGCGTGCTCAAGGGTTACAGAAGGATTTTGCATTAAAAAAAACAAAAAAAAAGAGAAAAAAAAATCAACCAGCGCCAGCATAATGCCATTCAACATGACACTTCGTGGCTGCCTCATCCACGCTGCTTATAGGGGGTCACAGTTCAGTATCTAGCAAAAATTCTCCTTGATTTCTGAAAGCCCTTAGAAAACAGTCACACAAAAACACCACCCCAGACCAGTGGGAAGGAGCTGTGCAGGCAGCAGCCTCACACTGTCACTGTTTGAGGTGGAATGGGGTCATTCTGACAGCATGACTCTCAACAGGCAGCTCAGGAGCCCGTTCCACACCTGCACCTCGTGTGGGGGTGTGAAGAGGGGGGTGGGTTTGAGGGAGACCCACTGGAAACTTCACCTGTGATTGATGTTCCACCCAAGTTGTCTCATTTAGGTCACAACAGCAAAGGGCTCAGCTCTGCAGAGCCATTTAACCCCTTCCCCTCCTGCTGCCTGTGCAGCCAGGAGGGTGTGCTGATGGCAGGAGTGAAGGAGGAGAACTTGGAAAGCCTCTGCTAGAAGGAAATGTGGAAGAATAGAACTGAAATGCCAAAGATCAGTTTGTTACTTCTCTACTTGCTCTAGCTGCAAAGAGAGTCCCATCCCTTCATTGAAATGGAAACCAGATGAAAAGAAATAAAAGAAAAACCATTATCAAATTGCACGTGCAGTGACTTTTATTTCCCCAAACAGTTACAACCACTGTGCACAACCTTCAGGCTTCCATTGCCATACACTGACAGCAACATATCAAAGGCAGCAGTGTAAACCATACATACATAAAATGAGATGAGAATGGGCACAATTTATATCTATTTTTAAAGTTTTTAAACACTTCCCTCCAGGAAGACTCCCAGGCATTTGGGTTTGGCACAGAGCACTTGCTTAAAGCAGAAAGAAAAACACAAAGCAACCAAAAGAGAAGCAAAAAAAAGAGACAGCCATTGGCTGTGACACTGCAACATGAATGGAGAGACACTTTGGTTTAGGATTCTTCACCCACCCTGCCACCAGGCTTTGTGATGAGCTGGCACAGTCACAGTGGGACACTATATATATATAAAATAGAATTATATATATATTTTTTCTTCCCATACAGCTCATCCAGTTACTGCACCTCCCATAAAGACACTCCCAGCTCCCTGACTGGAAGAGTCCATCACCCCAGGGTTGCAGGAGCCATTCCTGACACTCCTTGCCATGTTCAAGGCACTTCAGCTATCAAGTGGCCACTGTAATGACAGCAATGAAGAAGTGACCTCTTGAGCAGGTCACTTTTCTCCACTTGCCCATTATATCTATGGGCCAAAAGCAATCAGAAGAGATAAAAATTATGAACCTTCTAAGGAATAATGTGAGGGACACTGTGGCTCTTCATAAATAAAGCTCCAGATTTTTTTTAGCACTTTTTTAGTGATCACTCTGAGCTAGAGAAATTAAAAGGCAACACTAAGAAAAATGTTCCTACAACAGATTTTGGTTTGAGCAGCTCTTGATGACTTCTTTACAAACACCCCCTTCATTTCAGAGCTACGAAATGAGTTTGTAATTTGCACTGCTTCATCACTTGACAAAGATGCAAAAGAGCCTCTGAATCAACGACTACCACGAGATTAAAAATACCCCAAACCATTATTCCCACTAATAACTAGTACCTTACTTCCAGTTCTGCACATGATTCTTCTAAAACCCTCCAAAAGAATTTTGGTAAGTGTGAAACTTGTAAATATTTTCATTTTTTTTATGAGGATTAAGTTAGAACTGTTAAGTTCTTGCAAATTGTGTCTGGTCTCTGATAATTTTGAATCAGACCACATATTAAAGCCTAATTATTGCAGCTGTCTAAACCCACCTCCTGATCAGAGAGGGCTTATCAGTTTGTCAGAAAAAGGAATAATTAAAGTGCACACCTCCAGAAACTGGCCACTCCAATTAGGGGTGAGATCACTGTGTCACACAGCACCCCAACATTCCATGAGCCAGGCTGGGCTGCACTCTGAGGAGAAATGAGTTTGTGGGAGCACAAAACTCTCACCTGCATTTCCCTTCAGCACGTGGGGCATCCTGGTCATGGTGCTCTGGATCCACAACGTAGCCTCTGCAGCCCAACACCCCTCAGTGTCCAACCAGGTGGTTGCTCAGTGTCTTTTGGAGACCCTCAGTATCCCTCTGGAGACCCTCAGCATCCCTCTGGAGACCCTCAAGGTCCCCCTGGAGATCCTCAAGGTCCTCCTGGAGATCCTCAAGGTCCTCCTGGAGATCCTCAA
The DNA here is from genome assembly GCA_013401355.1 of Ceyx cyanopectus. Classification (NCBI taxonomy): domain Eukaryota; kingdom Metazoa; phylum Chordata; class Aves; order Coraciiformes; family Alcedinidae; genus Ceyx; species Ceyx cyanopectus. Next base: position 176,016 of record VYZU01034065.1, read on the forward strand.
GGTCCTCCTGGAGACCCTCAAGGTCCCCCTGGAGACCCTCAAGGTCCCCCTGGAGACCCTCAAGGTCCCCCTGGAGACCCTCAAGGTCCCCTTGTTTAGTGTTTGTCTGTCACAGCCAAAGTGCTGCTGCTGTGTCCAGCAGCCCTGAGCACCCCAGCACAGCCACCCCCACCCCACTGTGGGTGAGCAGGTACCAGGCAGTGACAGGGTGACCTCAGGGCTCTGTTAGTGTTCTTAGTTAGGAGTGGAGGGTGCTGCAGCCCCCAGACAGCACCCACCCCAACCACCAGCTGATTGCAACAACATCCCATCCAGTTTTCTGGCTTGGAAATTGGCCTTTTTTGCCACACACCACACTCTGCATGGCAAATCCAGAGCGTGCTAGGGCTCCTTCAGCACTGTGTCACAGCTTGCCAGGCAAGGAAAACACCACCAGGTCAGTTACAGGATCATTCCAGCATCCTAAGTTAAGACAAGTGAATAACCTGGAGCTTTTTGTCTGCTCTGCTTTTTGGCAGGAAACCAAGTTAAGCCTTGTCTAAGCACAAGAAATTAATCTATACATATATATATATATATATGTATTTTGGTTTTTCTCTGCTGAATGACCCCTTGGAAGGAGGTGCCCCAGCCCCTCACTGGGGAGAACAGATATCCCAACACCAGTTGTAATGAGAGGAGACACCAGCAGCTCCCCACCTACTCCTCCCAACTGTCAGATACTTTTCAGGTCCCAGGCTGCAGATGTCACATTTGTTCAACATCTTTGGGGGTGACATCAGCACAGTGAAGGTCGCTGGCTACCCCAGAGAACTGTTTTGGTTCAGAAGGACAAAGCTTCACTGAGCAGCTGATTATGCAAGTTTCTGTTTGCAGCCCTGGGAAGGGAAGGCCACACTTGGCAAAAATGGAATCTGTTTGTACAGAGTGTTTTCCTTCTGCTGATAGCCAGGCACTCACTGATATATATATATATACATATAAAAAAATAGTGGTTGATGCAAGAAGATTTGTTCATAATTACACTAGGAAAATACAGTTACTCAGGTAGAAAATAAAATAAAAATACAAACCACACACATCCCATTCACATTCTCTACAGCTGATAACCCAAGGACATGCCCTGTGTCTGCAGCAGCTCAAGTCACAGCCACACACTGATTTTCTAAGTTGGTTGTGTGCATATGTTTGTGAATAACTGACACCTCACCCCTCAGGAATAAAAAAAAGCAAGCCCAGGAAGCATTTCCTAGGTGTAGAACCACAAGTGGTTCTGTGTGTGCAATAAAGGCACAGCCACAACATCTGCACATCCCTCAGCTTGAAAATCCAGCCAAGAGCACTTGGGCTGCCCAGATTCTCTGCTGGCAGCAGCCAATAAACATCACTCAGTGCTGTATCAGTCTGAAACAAAGCATGCCTTGGGTTTTGGGGTTGGTTTCTTTTCCTTTCTATTTTTCCTTTCTTTTTTCCTTTTTTTTTTCTTCTTTTTTTTTCTTTTTGAATTGATTGCAGAACCTCGTCCTCATCCCTCCTTACCCTCAACACCACTGGGTACTTGGATCCCACTTGCAGGCTCCAAAGGGTTAAAGCTCCCTCTGCTTCCCAGCCCCTTAAATCGCCGGCAGGGTTCGTCTCTGCTGAGCTGTCAGCTCCGGGTGCCAAACGTCCACGATGAAAATCAGGCGAGAGCTCTCAGCGTCCTGCCACACCTCGTGCTCAAAAGAGTCATCGAAGATCAGAACTTTCCCTTCTTCCCAGGTTCTGCAACACATAAAACAACAGCTGCATGGAGATGGGGAGCTGGAGATCAGCTCTGAAGATGCTCCTGGGAGTAGGAAAAGGATTTAACCCGACTGCAGAGTCAGGATTTCATTGCTTGATAAAAAGATCTCTCTGAAATACCAGGTCAGATTAGTGGAGATTCATATTATTGAGGAGCTGCTGTGCTCAGGCACTTTAAATGGTTATTAATAAGCCTTCAATGTTAATTAATAAACCTTCCATCAATATGCAGGTGCAATGTTGGAGTAGCAACCAACCTGCTTCCTTTTCTACCAGACACACAGATGATGAGTGATGGAAACTGTAACATGGTCAAACACATGACATGAAATTCATCTCTTGAGGGTTTTTTTTCCCCCCTGAGAATTGGATCAATGCCTGAAAGTGCAGTTCAGTTATGGACAAAAAGAACTCCAAGCACCCAAGAGGTGAAAACCCCTGGATCCTTCATTTGCACCACAAAGGGGTGGGTGGTTTTGCACAACAAAGGAGCAAAGCCATAAAGTTGACAGAACTATTAGTCCCTTTTCAACCCAGGCCGAACCCCACCCTTAGCATGCAAAGAAATGTTTTCCAGAAGCCTTCCCGGTGTGAGAACCACTTCACAGCAGGGCCACGGGNATAGCCAGGCACTCACTGATATATATATATACATATAAAAAAATAGTGGTTGATGCAAGAAGATTTGTTCATAATTACACTAGGAAAATACAGTTACTCAGGTAGAAAATCAAATAAAAATACAAACCACACACAACCCATTCACATTCTCTACAGCTGATAACCCAAGGACATGCCCTGTGTCTGCAGCAGCTCAAGTCACAGCCACACACTGATTTTCTAAGTTGGTTGTGTGCATATGTTTGTGAATAACTGACACCTCACCCCTCAGGAATAAAAAAAAGCAAGCCCAGGAAGCATTTCCTAGGTGTAGAACCACAAGTGGTTCTGTGTGTGCAATAAAGGCACAGCCACAACATCTGCACATCCCTCAGCTTGAAAATCCAGCCAAGAGCACTTGGGCTGCCCAGATTCTCTGCTGGCAGCAGCCAATAAACATCACTCAGTGCTGTATCAGTCTGAAACAAAGCATGCCTTGGGTTTTGGGGTTGGTTTCTTTTCCTTTCTATTTTTCCTTTCTTTTTTCCTTTTTTTTTTCTTCTTTTTTTTTCTTTTTGAATTGATTGCAGAACCTCGTCCTCATCCCTCCTTACCCTCAACACCACTGGGTACTTGGATCCCACTTGCAGGCTCCAAAGGGTTAAAGCTCCCTCTGCTTCCCAGCCCCTTAAATCGCCGGCAGGGTTCGTCTCTGCTGAGCTGTCAGCTCCGGGTGCCAAACGTCCACGATGAAAATCAGGCGAGAGCTCTCAGCGTCCTGCCACACCTCGTGCTCAAAAGAGTCATCGAAGATCAGAACTTTCCCTTCTTCCCAGGTTCTGCAACACATAAAACAACAGCTGCATGGAGATGGGGAGCTGGAGATCAGCTCTGAAGATGCTCCTGGGAGTAGGAAAAGGATTTAACCCGACTGCAGAGTCAGGATTTCATTGCTTGATAAAAAGATCTCTCTGAAATACCAGGTCAGATTAGTGGAGATTCATATTATTGAGGAGCTGCTGTGCTCAGGCACTTTAAATGGTTATTAATAAGCCTTCAATGTTAATTAATAAACCTTCCATCAATATGCAGGTGCAATGTTGGAGTAGCAACCAACCTGCTTCCTTTTCTACCAGACACACAGATGATGAGTGATGGAAACTGTAACATGGTCAAACACATGACATGAAATTCATTTCTTGAGGGTTTTTTTTCCCCCCTGAGAATTGGATCAATGCCTGAAAGTGCAGTTCAGTTATGGACAAAAAGAACTCCAAGCACCCAAGAGGTGAAAACCCCTGGATCCTTCATTTGCACCACAAAGGGGTGGGTGGTTTTGCACAACAAAGGAGCAAAGCCATAAAGTTGACAGAACTATTAGTCCCTTTTCAACCCAGGCCGAACCCCACCCTTAGCATGCAAAGAAATGTTTTCCAGAAGCCTTCCCGGTGTGAGAACCACTTCACAGCAGGGCCACGGGGACTGTGTCATCCCAGGGCTGGTGCTGAGCCCCATGGGGTGGTTTCTGTGTCACCTGCACAGCTCCGGGGTCACTGTTCCAGCTCAGATCTTGGACTGGCTTCTGCATCTTCATTTCACAACGTGAGAACTTGGACAGAGATGTTGGATTTTGATAACCAGATATTATTTACCTGCCACTTTGGGGCACTGTAGTGACACTTGACAAGACTTCAAACAAGCCCAAGCCCTAAAATGACCATAACTGTCCAGAATAACAAGGCTAGCAGCTGGAAAGAAAGAATCTTCTGCAAGGGAAGGAGTAAAACACAGGGCTGGGCAGAGCTGAGGTGATTGTCTCCATTTATTTCCACTAATTGCCTGCAGTCCCACCCCCTTTTTTTTAGCCAGAAGGAAGGTGGAGCAAAAAAACCAACCCCAAGCCCCCAGCCATACCTGTTGTCTTGGGCACACCTAATTCTGCAGCCTTCCCTGGGTATCACCAGCCCCAGATGCATCCTCAGCCTACAGTTGGTAGGTCCTGTGTGGGGCCAGACGTGGGTCCCAGGGTGCATGACAGAATATTTGATCTGCAAGAAGAGACAGGGGAGTTTTCAACATGTTCAGCTCCACTTCCATACCAGCAGGAGGGGAGAAATTCACTGAAATAAGAAAATATCTTATTCTTGATGTGATGCCACCTTCTGTTTGGGTCTCAGCAGCCACCCTGCTCTCTCACGTCTGAAAAGTCATCAGTGCTACCAAAACCATGGCTTGGGGGGTGGGGGTGCAAGCAGGGGTGTGGGTAAAATGTTCATTTGGCTTGAAATAACCAGTTTTATTTACCTTATTATTCAGGGTTCACCCCCCTGTGCAGATCTCCAGCTGGAAGATCAGAAGGCTTCAGCAAACAGATCCCACCTTGTATTAGGAGCTGAAATTGGGTGTATTTTGACTGTGAGCCCCACTGTGTGCTCAAGGCATCACTCAATACACCAAAGCCATGCATCCCTCTCTAAATATTCCTCCAAATCACCTGCTCCCAGCAGTAGGAATTAGCAAAAAGGAAAGAAGTTTGCCAGGTACCTGCCCTCTCCTGCAGCCTGTGGCTTCTGGGAATCTTTCCAGCAGAGCACACGTTTTTGGAACACTTTTACAAGCATTCTCATTTTTTCTTCCTGGGGAAAACAAGGGGCAAGAGGCTTGGTGAGAGCAATTAAAACACATCTCCTTGCTTGCTACTTTGCAGAAAAGCAACCAAGCTGTCAAAGGACTGAGGCAGAAAAGACAGGTCAGTGCTGAGATTCCCATTTTGCTGTGAAACAGAAGCACTCCCACACTGTGACACCACAGCAGCCTGCACAGCTCTGCTTCTGAATTATTTGTGAAGAACAAAATTTCTACCATTTATTAAACAGGATTCTAAAAGTATAATCATTAATGAGGCTGCATAGGAAAAAAAAAAAAGATGAAAACCACCATCAAGATCAGACTGTTTCAGCACCAGATTATGTTTTAGACATAAGCTGCTTTTAATATTTGATTTTACAGTATTCTTTCAGATGCAGACTCTTATTTAAGGTCATGCCAAGAGCTGGGCACCCCACTGCACAGCTCAGGGACAGGGCAGGAGGTTTATTAAAGTCATATTCTGCTCACACCATCTCTGACAGACCTCAACCAGCTGCCAACAGAGGATTTGGGATGTTCCCATCTCCCCTCAGGCTGTTCCCTACTCTCTGGCAGCATTGCCAGAAAAGGAGCATGACTCTCAAGGGATTCTCAGAAGTGCTTGGGGACAACGTGGGTTAGGATATTGAAAGCATTCCAACCATGTAGCAGCTCTTTTATTAGCTCCCTTCTGCAGATCCAGTGATTACAACTGCTCTGGAAAACCCCCTGTGGTGCTACTCCCTGGTACACCTCATCCATCTGAGAAAGTGAAACTGGGGAAAGAGGAGGAGGGGGAAAAGGAAAACCAAACCCAAGCTGTTTTACCTTGTTGCCATAAAGTAAATTGACTCCAGTCCCCTTTTTCTCTCAGATTCTCATCTTCGGGTAGGAAGAAGCTTCTCTTTTTATCCATCACAGAAAGTCCCTCATCCCGAATGAGCTTCCAGTTTTTTTCTAAGGACTGTTGGGAGAGACATTTAACTGCACTGAGAACTTCCTGCACTTGGCTTTAGTATCACTTTTATTTTTTCTCTGCCATTATTACCTTCTCTTTTCTTATTTTAATTTAAAAGCACTACAAAAAGTGCTCATTACCACCAACTAATCTCTTTGCATGCAATTCCCTCCTGATACCTTAAGGCAGGAGAAACAACTTCCAGTGTTCCTCAGATTCAATTACATGGAGATCATTAAATATCCATCATCTCCAGCCACAGGCTGGGCCTCACTGTAACTTGTTTTTTGATTAGCCTAAGAACTCCTGAGCAGATCCTTTTGTATGGCAAGGTAGGAAGAGTATTGATCTCCTCCAAGACAGCACAGGTTACCTGAAGCATCCCCATGCCTAGAAAACCACTTGCACAACCTGCAACTCCAAGCCCTGGCAGAACATGATGGTTCAGAGAAGACAAGTAAGTGAACACACCATGTCAGCAGGAGAAAGTTATGATTCAAACCTTCCAAGAGGTTTGCAGAGATCCACTTGCAGGTGCTGATGCTGTTGAAAAAAGATAAAGAGGACTCAAAATGCCAGGTGATGAGTTCTGGACACAGCCATTAAAGGGGTGTCTGCTGCCATGTAATTCATACCTTTGTAATTCAAAACCACAGAGGAGAACTAAAGTTTCTGTTCTCTTCTGCCACAGGGTGTTGTATTTGTAAAAATCAGAAAGCTCAGAGAAGCTTTTATTCTACCAATAAGAAGCCAATTCAATGTTACAGCAATATAAGTGAAAATCCCACAGTAACAATGGGGCTGATAAAGCAGCTTCCATTTCCCAGCTGCTTTCTTCTCTCACTAAACCTCAATTTGTTGCATGGTTTCCATTTTCCTTCTGTGCTGTGGAACAAAGCAGTTCTGTCAGACATTTTCAGACTATTTCCCACTGAAAAGAGGTGAAGGTGTGTTCCCAAACTGCCCCTTGATGTGTGAAGAGCTGAGTAAAACACAGAACTCTGTATCAAACACACCAGATTGGGTGATATAACTGTCCCTTTTTTGCCTTAAAACTGGTTCTTAGCCTTCCCCATTTAAAAACCTGCATTTCCCACTTGATTATTTCCATTAAAAGACAAGCTGATGCCACCAAATAGATTGTACATGGATAGATCATAAAAGGCTCAGCAAAGCAAGCCCTGGTTATAAAGTGCTGTCTAGAATACAATGATTTTCCCCAGCTAGAACTTTTTTTAGGTAGGATAAAACCTATGATTTTGGTCTTTGGGATTCTGATCTGGTATCTCCAGAAAAGTGAAATATTCTGCTGCTCCATGATACTTAGTGATTCAAGCCTCAGAGCAACAAATTCATGTTCTGTTTGGCACCACATCCTGAATTCCAAGTGAAGAATCAGGTGGTGACCAGCCCTGGGAACATAGATATTTGTTTCCTAGCAGCTGATTCCCATAAACCTCCATATGGCTTTTTAAATACATTTCCTAACAATAATGGCAGTTGACATCTGGCAATGGTGTGGATTTTATTGGCAAAGCCATTACTGTGTTTAAATAGGGATTTCTTCATATTAGCTTCTTTTTATGGGTGACTACTACATCACAGGAATCCTTACTCTCTGCTGCCAAAGCCTTCCAAGGCATGGCCATAAATGAAACAGGTGGAGATTGAGGGGTTACTACCCCTCTGTGAGGTGTAACTACTGACCACACATCCATTTTAAGCCATTGGAGCATAAAATTCATGGTGTAGATTTTATTCTAGTTCACTGTTAGGGAAGCAGAGGGAGGAATGTGTTCAGGATCCATTGCTGGGGAACACTGATGACCTCCAAGGAAAAGAAAATATTCTAAACCTTTCCAGAGAGTAAATCTTTCCCATTTGCTGAACTCTTAGAGTAGTAAAAAAGAACTTTAATTACAATTCTACACTGCTATATTGGTTCAATCCATCACTGGGAATCCACACTCATTTCTCTTGCAATTAAAAGCCTGCAAAGAAGTGACCAAACATTACACACAGGATGATGGACAGAGCATCTCCTGGCTAATTAAAAATCCACAGTGGTGTCCCAGACATCACTAGGGCTTGCTGTCATTTTGCACCTGAGCCATCACAGTTGTCTACCACCCAAACTTTGCATTGATGGATCATTTCAGCCACCCTGTCCCCATTCTCAACCCTGAGCTCACTTTACAGCATCTGACTGAAACCTTGTGCTCAGTCAGGGACTCACAGGCAGTGATTCAGACCTTACAGGTTAAAATTTTCTCTGATTATCACTGTTATGAAAAGAAAATGCACCAAAGCAGCCAGAATGAAAGCACCTCACCTTTACCAGCTCTGTGTAACCAGTTTCTCTTGCTGTCCACCAAGGCTGAGCTTTCAGACCCTTGACGTTGTAGAGCGAGCGCTGCCAAACTGATGCAAAGTGGCCCCTCTGGTAGCCAAGTTCATACCACTTGTAGGCCTGAAAGGTTGTTAACCACCAAATTCTGATCAGTCAGGTTCCCATGGGGTGGGAAAAAAAGCAATGTGGGGTTTTTTGGTAAGGTACCAGAGTGACTCTTTGGATGTCAGGGTTATTCTACTCATGAACGCTAAGAAAAAAACCAAAATAACTAAAATAAACCCCAACAAACCAACCCCAAAGAGCCCAACTAAATCCCAAACAGATCAATCAGCCCAGGCTGTTCACCCTCAGCAAAGCAGGAAACTGATCTCACAACTGTTGTAGTAAACTAGAACAAAATATGTTTAGATCAGACATGAGAACAGTGTGTGACTTACAAAAAGCCATTGGAAATTCTTCATCTAATGGATTATTGCTAAAAACTTCCAGGTGTCATCTCAGAGATCTTTTATTTCAGATAAAAGGTAAAACAAGACTGACTTTGGGTTGGTTTGTTTTCCATTTTTTACCTCTATTTCTCTCTGGGAACCATAGATTATTTTCTAAAGTCTGTAAATTTTCTTCAAGCTTGTAAAAAATGATACCCTGACCTTCATAACTCTTGGAGTAGGGAGGAAAAACTGCAATAGAATGCTGCCTTACAGTATTTATCTGGGGATGAACAGAACAAGAGCAGACCATATATCAGCTTTCATCTTTTTTTGCTTAGAGAAGCTTTGCAGAATTGGGCATGGGTCAAAAAAAGAGAGAAATATTTAGAATTAAGTATTATATCTGGGTAATACACTTCAATTAATATTAATTCTTTTCAATTTTGATGCTAGTTAAGCCTCTGATATGGAACCACTGATTCAGAAGCATGCTCCCCAAGTTTTATCAGTGGGATACCAATAGATCATTCAATTGATACCAAGCAATCAAGAAGAATTATTAGTTGCAGCCACAGATGGCTGAGGATGAACACTGCTGCTCTTGAAGATCCACCATGGGTAACACTGTTAATTCCTATTTATTGCCCAAAGTGCCTTTGATAGCAGGGAGCAGGGTTGGCTTGCCCTGCTCCTCCTTCCCAGGGCTGAGTTTCCAAAAGAAACCTTTTTGCCTGCTGATCTTGGCAGTGGAAAGATTAAATGATGACCAGTGTGGTATCCAGGACAGTTCCATCACTAGAGCTTCTTTTCCAGGAAAGGAGGAGTTCCAGCTGCACTCAGTTGATCTGTTCTATGTGAACAGCACTTTGTTCTGCAAAACCTTCCACTGGTCTCATTTATCTTCAGGTCAGTTTGGCATTTTATCAAATTACAGTTGGAAAGGGCATACCCAACACTGTTCCCCTAATGCTTCCCAAGATCACATTCATATTTCCTAATTTAGCTCTAATAGCTGAATATCTACCTCCAACAAACCTCCAGTGATAGCAATTTCACATGTTCCTTAAATATTGATCTCTTTCTTTGATTAAATCTTGAAGTTCAGCAAGTCTAGCAAGGTCAGGGAGAAAAAAAAAATCAGCTTCACACTGGACTTCCCACTGATAAATTTTCAAGTCTCCTCTATGCCAAGGAGTTAATTTGTCATTGATTAAAACTACTCCTGCAGCAGCTTCGACCACCAACTCCATAAACATTAACACATCATTATCCTGGGGATGGGGATGATGCACATTCATTACAGCTCTGTGGTACCTTCAACCATTCTAATGGGATGCTCTAGGCTCATCACTCAGCCCAAGGAGGCATGAAAGGATTTCTTTTATGGTGTTCTGGTGAATGAAAGTATGAAATGCCTACCTCTTGGTCTCCCATTCTCTGCAAGGCATCACCCAGGTGAAAATAAAAACGTCCATCATCTGTGCCAGGGTCACCAGACTCCAGCCCCTCCTTAAAAAGGCACAAAAGCAGAAGAGAAATTTCAATGGGGCTTCTAAAAGAGTTCATTGGCTTGCTGGAAACAGGGAGAACCTGGACCTTTGGCTGAATGAACATAGCAAGTGAGGAAAAAGGCACTGAGGGATGTTACCAGTTTCCTCAAATCCATGGTGTCCACCTCAGCCCCTCCAAGACAGAGCTGTATTCACAGGTGGACACTTGTCCCTCACCCTGCATCACAGAATTTCATTTCATTTCAGTTGCAAGAGACCTTTCAGGTCATTGGGTTCAACTGTTCCCCCAGCACTGCCAGGGCACCACTGCCCCATGGCCCTCAGCACCACAGCTCCAGGCCTTGGAAACCCCTCCAGGGATCACAGGGACTCCACCCTGCCCTGGGCAGCCTGGGCCAGCCCTGGACAACCCTTGTGGGGAAGAAATTGTTCCTCAGCTCCAACCTCAACCCCCTCTGGGGCTACTTGAGGCTGGTTCCTCTTGGCCTGTCATTTATTCTTTGGGAGAACAGACCACCCCCCACCTGGCTACAACACTCATGGCTGTGTGCTCAGGTTAACCACTAAGAAAACAAACAGGTGATGTTTAAGAATTGATGAATCTCAAGGTGCAAGCTCATTCCAGGTCACAGCAGTACAGCATTCCAACTCCAACATGCAGCTCATCTGCTCTGGGGTTAGTATCCTCCCACCTTGGCAGGTTTTATTCATTGCAATTTCAGTTTTAAAGGGAAAATATTTACTGTATGTGAGAAAAGACCCATACCTTTAGATAGGGTATGCTCTCTGCTATCTTGTTTTCTGCCTTCAGGATGAAGCCATAATGTACTTTTGCAAAGCCATCATTTGGAGCCATGCTTAGAACCTGTTAGAGAGCAAAGGAATCAAACACTAGCATATGGATCTATAAAAATTAACAGACCTGTGCACATAATACTATTTAGTGATGCAACATTTTCTTCCATCACTGACTCTCAAGATAAATTCTTGGCTTGCTGCACTTCCTTTTCCCCCTTCATTTTTATGCTTCTCCAAAAAACAAAATATCTATTACCAGCCCAACTTTCAAGTCTCACAAATACAATTATTCCAACTGGAATCTCCAAATTGCATTATTTTTTTATGGTCTGCCTTTCTGCACCCCTGTCTCTGGATTTACAGCATGTCACGTTAGAGAAAAAACTCCATTCCTCCACATTTAAGCTACAATAGCCCATGTTTGACTGATCTGAAAGCAGGCAGCTGCTTTTAAACAAGCTTACAGCACAGTGTAGAAATAGATCTGAAATAGTTTAAGGTTATATCATTTTATACTGGTTTATGTCTGAGTTCTAACCTGATGGAATTTTGCAGAAGAGGAAAACCCACAGGTGAATATCCAGAGTTGTTTATGTCACCAGGGCCAGGCAAGAGAAAGATTTCTGAGTGCAGGGGCAGCTGTAGGACAGGATCCCTGTATGGGGGAGTGTTTGAGGGAGAGGAGGTGTGAAGCTGGCTGGGCTGAGATCTGGAATTTAGACCTCCAACATGACTCAGTAATTTAAGTTCCTCTGCTCACAGCCACAGGGAAAATTAGAGAATATCTGGATCTACCACCTTCCAGCTCCACGTTTCTGTGGTGCAGAAATTCAACATCATGGGCAGCTCTGTGCAGTAGCAATTACACATCTGAGTTAATCTGTTGTTAACACTTTTTCTCTCCTTAAAATAAGAGTGGACAGTCTCATGAGGACAGATCCCCAGCCTGTGAGATCATCCCAAGAGCCTGGCAGGCAGTGGAATTACAGAGGTTGATACCAGCTGAACATCCAGCCCAGCTGCTAAATACAAAGTGATGGATGGATGAGCAATTTCTGTTGCCTAAATCCAGTTTCTGAAGCTACTAAACTTATGCTGTGGATAAAATGTCTGCATGGATTACAGCCATTTCCCTCTGCCTTTCCCAGTCACTCTCCAGCTTCAATTTTCCATCAAAATCATTAGAAAGAAAAGCTGAACAAGTTCTCTGGGTTAAATAAAGCTAATTTCTGCTTTATTACATACAAACTACATCCAAGCAGAACCCAGACAGCAGCACAATGTGGGTATCAAATGTTGTGAGTTACAAATAGCAGCATTTCACTTCTTTCTGCAGAAAAGAGCTACTATGAAGGAATCTGTCTGAAGTCCACAGAATGGTTTGGGTTGGATGTTAAAGATCATCTCATTCCAGCCCCCCTGCCATGGGCAGGACACCTCCCACTGGACCAGGCTGCTCAAAGCCCCATCCAACCTGGTCTTGAACACCTCCACTGATGGAGAAAATGTCATAAATGAGCAAAACCAAAGCTGGAAGTCCCAGTAAGGTTGAGCTTGATCCCCAGTACAAGACTATGCTACCACCTCATGCTTTCTGACTACAGCACTCTGCATAATTATTTTCATGTAGGAAACTGTACCTGCTGGGTGAAAGACATGAGTGACAGAAATATTTATTAGCCATATAATTTCATTACCATTCCTTTAACTATAGGAGAAAAGTGCTCTGATTAATTAAGACAGAAGAGAATTTTCTGCACTATGGTTCATTTACACTATGCCGAGTTGCATTAAGGAGTGAGCTACATTCAGAGCCCCTAAAGAGAAGCAAAGAGATACAATCAGCAGAAATTACACTGGAAGTATTTAATGTAAATTGTATTACTCTGTTGCTGTTGCTGCATGCAATATTAATTATGTTTAGAAAGAAGTTTTACTAAACTGCTCGTAGCCCATTAAATATTAATCAGGAATATAGGAATTAACCTCTGGGGCTATCCATGGCTAATTAGCCAGGGCAGAGTGGTGTGTTCATGGGGATATTCTGCTTTTGGTACCTGATATAGCTCAATCAGAGCTGGCTGGTGTGTGTCTGCACAGTGCTGCCCAGAGCTCTGCAGACATGCCTCAGCATGGCAGGCAGAAGAAGTGCTATTAGCAGAGGAATTGGTCTTAAAAAGTTCTCTCTCACTCTGTTGTATCATCATCTGGAGAGCTTTGAAAAGAGCTCTGAATTCTACTAGGAGTAAATGTAATATTATGTTTTCCTTGAAAGCAAAAATAGCTCTGAATTCTAGCAGGAGTAGGTTGAACTTTGTGTTTCCACATCCCTCAGTGTGATGTTCAAAAGAAAATGCTTTAATATCAGAGGGAGAAGTGAAATCTTCTCCAGTTGGGGACCATTTTCCATCTGTGGTTCAGCATAAATTCTGGCAACCACATACCAGGAAAGTGGATTTTGTCTCAGATGAACCACACCACCCTACAGCTGAAGGTACAGAGCTAATTCAGTTCAGTGACACCCTTTAAACCTGACAGGCAAAATACTCAACAATTAAAAAAGTTAAAAGCAAGCAATCCTTACAATGAATTTATGAGTGCACAGAATATTTGGCTGGAATGGAAACTCACCTCTTCATATACTTTCTTGGCATTGCTGTTATCTCCTATCAAGAGGTACCCAACACCAAGGTCATTCTTGAATGAAGTATCACTGGGAAACAGCTGAACTAATTTCTGGAGAGTAAGCAGGGAACCCCTCATACGACCTAATTTGATTGAAGGAGATTTAATTACAACTCCAGACAGGAATAAGGGGAGTCAGATGCTTCCACATCCCAAACTGGGGCCAAGCACTCCACTTTCACCAACAGTCCAGCAGCAGAACTTGGGAAGGAAAACTTGTGCAGTCAGGAGCAGCTGCTGGGTGGTCACTGGGGGTGTAGCTGTAGGAGGAATGTGTTTCAGGAGATGGCTGTGGAGAGCACATCATGCAGTGTTGTGGGAGCCTCTAGTGGAAAACCCTTCACAGTGTAGCAGCAACAGCACTTGGGCTGCTCTTTCACACACAGATGCCAAAGTGCTTGACAAAACTAGGTAAAGCTGTTAAAATAAACAGTGTTAATTGATTAAGTCATGAAATGCATTGCTAGTGTGAAGCAAGAGCTCTGCTATAATCCAGTTGTGAAATTAATCAAGCCTGACATGCTTAAAATCAATTCTTTTCCTTGACTTCCTAGAGGAAGTCTGGCTGAGGAACAAAAGTTGGTATTAAAATTCAACCCTGTGCAACAGAACTTTTCTCTCCAGCAAAGCTGACTGTGCCTTTTCTACTCAGCACTTCTCACACATTGCAGAGTTGAGATCCAAACTTTCTGATGTTATCCCAACAGTTAATTCCATTCTTCTTTTGTTTCACTGATAGTTTATTCTGGGTATATTTACTCTGCATATGCCATTGATTTCCTCATGAATTCCCTTAGCTTCAGAATATTTTCTTCTTTGTCAATACAAGGTTTTGACTACCTCCTGCCAGAGGTTTTCAAAGCACCTACTGCACTATTACCATGCAAGCAATACTATAAAATATATACTAGTTCTCTAGAAAAAACCTTAAATTCATTTTGAAATATTTTTTATAAGCATTTAAGACATGAGGAGCACAAGTCCTATCAAAAATTCAGACACTTCTAAATCCCTGGGGATCTTTTAAAAGTCTTGCTCTTAGAAATTCCATATTTTTTGTCACTCCCAAATCTTACCAAGAAACTGCTGCCTGTCTGCTTCTCGTTTCAAGCTCAGCTTTATCAGATCTGAAGGGACATTTGGCAGACTAACCACCTCATCATAGGTGTTGATGGCTTTCTGCAGCATCTCATTACTTCTCATTTTCTCAGCTAAGTCATCTTCAGACTAGAAAGAAACATAAAACCATTATTAGAACACAATCATCCATTAGCCTTAAAACCCACTTTCTTTGCTTAAAAGGCAAACTGTGCAATTGTTAGAATATGGGAACAGGTTTTGAGGGAATTGAAAGGCAAAGAATAGTAGATGATACCCAAGAGGCAAAAACTGTCAGGATAAAATCTGCATAAATTCACCAGAACAGACACTATAAATCTTCTAAGGAGGTTTAAGACTTATCTGCTGGTCTTTTCAGCTACTGAAAATGGAATTTCTCACAGAATCACAGACTGGTTTGGGTGGGAAGGGAACTTTCAAGCTTATCCCCTGCAGGGAGCAGGGCCATATGCACCCAAAGTAGGGTGCTCAGAGCTCCCTAAACCTCCCCTGGGATGGTGTCAGGGATGGGGCACCCTGGGCCAAGCTCTCACCATCCTCACAGTAAAGAATTTTTCTTCTCTCCAGTCTAAATCTCTCCTCTTTTAGCTTAAAACCATCACCTCCTTATCCTGTTACATACAACAGGCCCTGCTAAAAAGTCTGTCCTCTTTCTTATAAGCTCCTTGAACTAATGAAAGGCTGAAAGAACTGAAAGTTCTTTAAAACTCTGTTGAAATGTTTGATTTTCTCTGTTTAGGACACTTCTGGCTTATTTTCAGTACCTGTGCTTTCCCATATCTTGCTCGAGGACTCTGGGGATATTGACTCACTAATGCTTCAAAGGCCCTTAGAGCTTCTTCAGCTTTTCCCTGTGGAGATATTTATCAGATAGAATATTATTATATATATATCAATAATATATAAAGCACTGAAGGATGTATCACCTAATAAAAAAGTAGTTTTCCCAATTTAAAGATCCCAAACAAAGGAAAAGGCTCAGGCCTACTCAAGTAGGCCTCACGAAGCATATGGACACACTTCTATTACTTAAGTTCTCTAACAGCTGACTTCAAATACACAACACAATGATAGGACAGAACTAACCCTGGTATATTTATGTAATTTAAGCTTCTTTTGCTTTCAATATAGAATTCAACAGTTTAGCTAAATATTTTCAAGGTTCAGGGTGAGCAAATGTACATAAACAGACATACACTTCAAAAATGTAAAGCAAACTATCCAGCAGAAATTTGAAGGAGAAACATGCACTGAACAATTCATTTACACAAGTTATTTTGACACAAAGTCATCCACCACTAATTCTCCCATTTTTTGCAAGATTATTTTTATTTTATTCACTTTTTTGTCCACTGTCTCCAGTCCAGAGTGAAACATTCAAATCTTACTTTTTTACGTAGTTTTTCTGCAGCATCTAGTTCAGCTTTAATGGTCTTATCAAACTTGTTTAAGAGCTTTGGCTTCTTCTTCTTTTTAGCTAGAAGAGATGTAAAACCCACACAGCTGATTATTTCACAGCCATTGTTTGAAGTCCTTGATTTCTCACTTATTCCCATCACAAGCTCATCTATGAAAGGCAAACCTCCAGCAATTCCAAAAGAGTAACTTTTGATGAAAGTATTTTTCAGCTCACATAGTCAAGGATTTTTTTTCCCTCAGAGAACTGGCATTTTTTTGGTTTTTTTTTTTTCTTTTTTGGTTGTGGGTTTTTGGTTGGTTGGTTTAGGTTTGGTTTTATATTTTTCCTAAAAAATAAGCCATCTGTTTTTCAAGAAACCATTGCTTAGGGATCTCTGGCACAAAGATCTATCCTTCCATCATATCTGACTATGGTGATGCATTGGAAGAGAAAGAAGAAATGTTGGATAGAAGAAGAACCAGCCTCAAGTTGCCCCAGGGGAGGTTTAGGCTGGAGTTGAGGGACAATTTCTTCCCCTCCAGGGTTGTCCTGGGCTGTCCCAGTGCAGGGTTGGAGTCTATGTGATCCCTGGAGGGGTTTCCAAGCCCCCAGTGGAACTGTGGTGCTGAGGGACATGGGTCAGTGGTGGGGAAATTGCTGGACCAAATGATTTAAAGATCTCTTCCAACCCAAAGATTCCATTCTGCAACCTTTTTGCCACCCTCCATTACAAAAAGGTATTTTCTTCCCCTTTTCATTACAATTACATCTCAGCTCTAGAGCAGCAGGAGATCAATATGAAAAGCTGGAAAGGAGCTGTTAACATAAATATTACTCAGCTGCTAGGCACCAGTATAGCACTGTAAACATTATATAATGAGCAATCATTTCCATCTCCCATTCTAGCCCTGTGCTGAAGGATTCACCAGGGAGTGTTCAGTGTAACCATCAAGCTTTCCTCTCTATCCACCAGATAGCCTGTTACCTCCCTGCAGGGGCATTTCAATAAATTATCCATTGCCTCCTTCTAGTCTAATAATCTTTTAGCAGATGGGACCCAATATATTAAATTCAGTGGTAGAAAGAATTTAACTTCTGTGTTTTCAGAGTTAAAAAAAAAAAATCAATGTCATTTTTCTTCAGTCATTTCAGGTTTCACCACGTAGCTGAAGCAATGGATGGTGTCAAACTGCTCAGGTGATTTGCAGCCCAAATCTGGCTAAGCATTCAAATGGTAATAATTCCTCTATATGTCACACTATGGTCTTGTGAGAACAATACTGAGGATTTCCAGGCATGGCCTTGGGGGTCAGGACAGGTTTTCTACCTAGGATTGCTGAAGAATCCCTCAGAGAAATACAAGTTTCCACTGTCCAAGCAGAAAGCTAGGAAGAAATCTTGTAAGGAACTCCATCTTTCTGTGGAGAATAATTAATGGCCAGTGATGACAAGCAAATATCTCTCCCTTCTTTATTAAGATACAGAAGGAAAAAAACAAACCCAAGAGCCAAAATATTTTGGAAGAGGTAAAGTATCAAATGTTTAGTAAACACCAACCTGCAAGGTCATCCAATGCAAGAGGATGAAATAGCTGTTCTATATATCNTCAGTACCTGTGCTTTCCCATATCTTGCTCGAGGACTCTGGGGATATTGACTCACTAATGCTTCAAAGGCCCTTAGAGCTTCTTCAGCTTTTCCCTGTGGAGATATTTATCAGATAGAATATTATTATATATATATCAATAATATATAAAGCACTGAAGGATGTATCACCTAATAAAAAAGTAGTTTTCCCAATTTAAAGATCCCAAACAAAGGAAAAGGCTCAGGCCTACTCAAGTAGGCCTCACGAAGCATATGGACACACTTCTATTACTTAAGTTCTCTAACAGCTGACTTCAAATACACAACACAATGATAGGACAGAACTAACCCTGGTATATTTATGTAATTTAAGCTTCTTTTGCTTTCAATATAGAATTCAACAGTTTAGCTAAATATTTTCAAGGTTCAGGGTGAGCAAATGTACATAAACAGACATACACTTCAAAAATGTAAAGCAAACTATCCAGCAGAAATTTGAAGGAGAAACATGCACTGAACAATTCATTTACACAAGTTATTTTGACACAAAGTCATCCACCACTAATTCTCCCATTTTTTGCAAGATTATTTTTATTTTATTCACTTTTTTGTCCACTGTCTCCAGTCCAGAGTGAAACATTCAAATCTTACTTTTTTACGTAGTTTTTCTGCAGCATCTAGTTCAGCTTTAATGGTCTTATCAAACTTGTTTAAGAGCTTTGGCTTCTTCTTCTTTTTAGCTAGAAGAGATGTAAAACCCACACAGCTGATTATTTCACAGCCATTGTTTGAAGTCCTTGATTTCTCACTTATTCCCATCACAAGCTCATCTATGAAAGGCAAACCTCCAGCAATTCCAAAAGAGTAACTTTTGATGAAAGTATTTTTCAGCTCACATAGTCAAGGATTTTTTTTCCCTCAGAGAACTGGCATTTTTTTGGTTTTTTTTTTTTCTTTTTTGGTTGTGGGTTTTTGGTTGGTTGGTTTAGGTTTGGTTTTATATTTTTCCTAAAAAATAAGCCATCTGTTTTTCAAGAAACCATTGCTTAGGGATCTCTGGCACAAAGATCTATCCTTCCATCATATCTGACTATGGTGATGCATTGGAAGAGAAAGAAGAAATGTTGGATAGAAGAAGAACCAGCCTCAAGTTGCCCCAGGGGAGGTTTAGGCTGGAGTTGAGGGACAATTTCTTCCCCTCCAGGGTTGTCCTGGGCTGTCCCAGTGCAGGGTTGGAGTCTATGTGATCCCTGGAGGGGCTTCCAAGCCCCCAGTGGAACTGTGGTGCTGAGGGACATGGGTCAGTGGTGGGGAAATTGCTGGACCAAATGATTTAAAGATCTCTTCCAACCCAAAGATTCCATTCTGCAACCTTTTTGCCACCCTCCATTACAAAAAGGTATTTTCTTCCCCTTTTCATTACAATTACATCTCAGCTCTAGAGCAGCAGGAGATCAATATGAAAAGCTGGAAAGGAGCTGTTAACATAAATATTACTCAGCTGCTAGGCACCAGTATAGCACTGTAAACATTATATAATGAGCAATCATTTCCATCTCCCATTCTAGCCCTGTGCTGAAGGATTCACCAGGGAGTGTTCAGTGTAACCATCAAGCTTTCCTCTCTATCCACCAGATAGCCTGTTACCTCCCTGCAGGGGCATTTCAATAAATTATCCATTGCCTCCTTCTAGTCTAATAATCTTTTAGCAGATGGGACCCAATATATTAAATTCAGTGGTAGAAAGAATTTAACTTCTGTGTTTTCAGAGTTAAAAAAAAAAAATCAATGTCATTTTTCTTCAGTCATTTCAGGTTTCACCACGTAGCTGAAGCAATGGATGGTGTCAAACTGCTCAGGTGATTTGCAGCCCAAATCTGGCTAAGCATTCAAATGGTAATAATTCCTCTATATGTCACACTATGGTCTTGTGAGAACAATACTGAGGATTTCCAGGCATGGCCTTGGGGGTCAGGACAGGTTTTCTACCTAGGATTGCTGAAGAATCCCTCAGAGAAATACAAGTTTCCACTGTCCAAGCAGAAAGCTAGGAAGAAATCTTGTAAGGAACTCCATCTTTCTGTGGAGAATAATTAATGGCCAGTGATGACAAGCAAATATCTCTCCCTTCTTTATTAAGATACAGAAGGAAAAAAACAAACCCAAGAGCCAAAATATTTTGGAAGAGGTAAAGTATCAAATGTTTAGTAAACACCAACCTGCAAGGTCATCCAATGCAAGAGGATGAAATAGCTGTTCTATATATCTACACTGACATTAAAAAATACACCTGAAATTTTAGTTTCTATATGTTGAAAGGCACTTAGTGATCACCAAAAGCAGTGATGATCTTTTTCTACAAAGGACAGAGAAATACCTTTGAAAAATAATGAAAATACTGCTAGATACTCAGCAGACCACAAGAGCAACATGTGAAAAATGAGGAAAAGGAGCCAAGTGATTAAAGGTGATTGAATCACTTAATTTTGAAGAATAGATTAAAAATAATTTGTCTTTAATTGTCAGGGTGGTGGGAGGGCAACATTTCCATCTTGAAGAAGCAATAAGAAAGGGGAAAGGTAGCAGTGAAGAGCTTGCCACTGGAGGAGTGTTGTAGGCCATTGTGGAGAGAGTAGCTCCAGGCATGAAAAAAATATCATTTTCTGTATCACCAGAGTCAGGACAAGAACTAAAAGGCTGAAAATTGCTACAGCTTAGTATTTGATTTGGACACCTAGAACCAGTGTCTCTGGGTAAACACAATACAACAGACTGCTGAGGGTAGTTGTGGCTTTGTTCTTACTGCTGGCAGGTGAATTTTATTTCAGTTTTAAATCAAAGCTGTCACTAACTGTAGAAATTAGAGAGTAATGTCTCCTTATTTCTCTCCCATGTAGGCAAAAAGGGGTTTTTATCTCTAAATTGAACCTGAAATAAACACCTGCTCACGTGACACAGAAGTAAATACCAGTGATCATGATCTGTTCTAGTTTTCCAATGAAATCTGTGACCTGTTTTACTACTTTTCCACTCTCCTGGTCCCCTCCCATAAAATACTCTGCCCTTCCAAGATTCAACTTTCTTTGATGGGCTGCAAAACCCACAGATGTATTAGCAGATTAACTGCTTCTACCTGGAATTCCCAATAAACTCAAGCAATTGTCCCCCCTCCTCCTATCAGGACCCCAGCATTACCCAAATTAGGTTCTGAAATGGTGCTGCCTCTCAGTGGGTGCCTGAATGAGGATTTGATGATGACAAAAACCTCCTGTCATTGTCCTGTTGTTTGGGAAGCCCATTAGGTGAGAGAGTGTCAGTGATCCACGTGCTTTATGGCCTTCTAGAAATGATAACTTGGAAGGGATAAAACCAAGTAACTGCATCTAGACAATTTAAAGCCAGTAGCACTAAGATAATTAAAAGACCTTTCTAAAGTGTACTGGTAAAACAGGTAAAAACCTCTATAATCATCAACTTAGCTGGGGAAGCAATTGGACAATAAAAATTGAGGCATTTTAGGGACTAATAAAGCTGTGGAATCTAATGACTATAATAAATCTTCAGCTGCAGTTATTCCAGAACAATTTCCCTTGCAGTAAAAGAAGAATTCTACAGGGTTTTCTGTCTGATATTACTACTGGTTGGTTAGATGTTGATGGTAAGAAACAGTGGCAGAATGATCATTTTATTTTTGAGATGTATTACCATTCTTCACCTCTCCCTTTCATCATCAAGTCTTCTTGCTTCAAAGGCCAGAGAATCAAGAGACCCTTGGACAACACCAGAAATAAATTTCTTCCCTGATTTGCTGTATGAAAATCCAGACTAATATTGTCATGTCCTACAGATTTAGTGCAGTGTGATGTTGGGCAGCAGCTCTGGGCTTTGAGAGCTGCACTTCTGTGAGGAACAACATTGGCCATCCTGCCCACAGCTCATTATTTGATGCAGGCTACAATGAAATAGAGAATTAAATGGATAGGAAATGTGTTTAACCTGAAAAGCAGACCTTGCAAGGGTGGAACACAGCCCATCTAAGCCAAGGTGACAATGCTGGAGGTGAGCTAAGTGTTCAAGCTCTTCCTCAGTCAAATGAAGATCTGGGTAAGGTGCTTATGGAGTTTAGGGGAAAATCATCTCACCCTCCTGGTACCACAGTGGAATTGTAGCTAGTGCCAGCAGGTTGACTCTGATCTGGGGAGACCCCCCTGCAGTGCTGGGGGTTCCCAGCAGAGCCAGGGAGCTGTTGGAGGGGGGCCAGAGGAGATGCTGGGAGAGCTGGAACCCTCTGCTGGGAGAGCTGGGGGTGTTCAGCCTGGAGAAGGCTCTGGGGAGACTTTACTGCAGCCTTTCAGCACTTAAAGAATAGGACTTTGACTTACCCTTTTCTGTTTTGTCTTGTTCAGTTTCTTCTTGGCTTCTCCCTAGAATATTAAAAATATAGCTTTGTTGAAGTAAATGTGTTCACAGTTTAGGATAAGAAAGAGATAAGAAAATTACAGTTTAGACCCAAACTGTAATTGGGCCAACATGGATTTTGGTTACATTTGTGTTTTTTAAAGCAACTGTGGATTACTGCTGAACTAGAGTTACATAAAAGGTCTTTATCTGGAGATGTTTTAAGTATTAACATTATTGCCTTTGTCACAAAACATTTCAAACTTTCCCCTTTAGCTATTTGGTAGATGTTGATAAACACAATACAATTTGTTCTGCAGGAAAAAAAACCTCTTTGTGGCTTATAAACTTTTGGGAACACTAGCTTAGAATGTATTTTTAATTAAAATGTAAACCCCATGAAAATGACTTGGGAACCTAGGTCTTATTTTGGGGGCATGTGGAAGCTTTTGTCTTCCTTCAGCTTTTAAAACTATTTCATCCATAGTAATGATCACACAGGAGTTTCATAAACATCTGAATGCAATAAATATGGTCACAATGGAAGTCAATCCCCTCTTGGATTACACCATAAAATCCAGACTGTCAATTGAATGGAAATAGTGACAAAGATCTAGAGTCAGTTACATACTAAGGGATAACCTGGAGAAAGAATATTATCATTAGAGCAGTAAAGTGTTGTTCAGAACTTGCTAAAAACTGGCTTTTCTTCTTTACTTCCACAAACCACATAATAAATACAAGGTTATATCCACCTGTATGTCACAAAAAATATTATATTTTACAAAGAGCAAGGACACAGCTCCAGAAGAGGCACAGAATGGTTATAGACTTCTAGATATTTATATATTATAATTATATATTATATATTTCTATTATTTTGACCAACTCAAAGCATATGAATTCATTGCAGGGTAGGTACCAGATGCTACTTAGCCACATTTTCCCCTGTCTTCTCCCTTATCACTGATATTCTCACCTGACCTCTTCCACCCAACATGGAAATGGATGTGATTTCTGCCCCTTCTTTCCCATCACAGAAAATATGAGCTTGTGATGCTCAAGTCTGCTCCCAGACTTCCTTGTCCAGCTTCACATCTTTTTATTCCTGAGAAGCTCATCTACACCCAGGTAGGGATGAGGATCAATCCTCCAAGTTCTCACACTTTTCCAAGCCAGATTCTGCTAAATGAGCTGCCAAAGCCTTTCAAAAGCTCTTTCAAAAGCCCATTCTCCTAAGCAGCTGCTTTTGGAATTGATCACCAGCTGACCTTGGAGCTCTGAAGGTCTTTGCTCAGCTCTCACCACACTGGCCAAGGCAAATATTCCTCCCCAGGGATAATATCTACCACATTTTTGGGAAAAAAAACCCCCAACAAATGACACTAGAAAGACAAAGATATTCTTCTGTGCTTTATTGTAGTCAAACATTAAAACAGATTAAATATACATTATTTTTTTAACAGTCCACTCGACCTTGCTCAGCTTGGCATAGTTTTTGTAAACATGAAGCACGTAAAAACCACATACCCAGTTACAAAATACTTGTTTGATCACAGAATCAAGTACTCTCACAGTCCTAAGAATTCTACACACAGGCTGCCACTGCTCTAGAAAAAAATCCTCCATTCCCCAGTCTAAAATTGAGTCCCAAGCTTCCTCACAAAATATGGCTTTGTCAAAATTATTGCTCTGCAATTCACAATCACAGGTAAGTTTACTAGAACATCCCACCCCAAACCACATCACAGTCTATGAGTATTATTGCTCCTGAAAAAAAGTCTATCAAGAAATGGCTTTGGGACACCCCTGGGTGGTGAGCAGACCCTCAGCTCCACTGCCCTGCATCTCAGAGACATCCCAAACCAAGATAATCTAATGTGGATGGTGCCCCTTGCACTACAGATGAAGCAACTAAAAACCTGACTTCAAAACAGTGTTCCAGGGATTGAAAATCTCCCTGGAAACTCAAAGGCAACCACTGCTACAGTCACCAAAGTCATTTTTCTTCTTAAAAATTCATCATCTTGGCTTGTTTTTGTTATATGTTTTTTTTTTTCCCCAAAGATCCTCTATCAGGCTTGGCAGTTTCCTACAAAAAAAAATCACAGCAATGATTCCTGAGCCAAAAAGGGACATCTGCAAAATGCCAAAGGAAGAAAACATGTCTTTGTAATTGTGGAGCAGCAGCACAGAACAGGTAAAAAGTACACCTGGGAGATTAGAATTCTGAGCCACTCAAGGGCTCCATTTCAGAAGTACCATTGATAAGAACACTTCCTACCAAAGGTCTGAAATTTTGATATCCAAATTTTCCTCAAGGTTTAATTCCCAAAGCTTTTTTTTAAATAAAATTTTCAAGTCAAATATTTAAGCAAATCTGACCTTTTAAATACCTCACTGAAATGATCAAATCCAGCTCAGAGATCATTTTTATTAGTGTGCAAACCAGAAGAGTTTTCCTGAATTCAACTTGATTCCAGCAACTCAGTTTTTGTTGCAATCTCCCCTGACTCCCTGCAGGGTTATTATGTAGTTTCTAGATATTTTTTGCTGTAAAAAACCCAAATGTGTGTAAATTTAAGAAGCTCTAATTCACACACAAAGTGTTTCTGGAAGCAAATAATGTAGTGATCTGTCCTTTCTCTAGTATGAATTGAACACACCCATTTGGTACCTTGTTAGATCATTTCAAAAATCACCAGAAATCCCTGGAGTGTAACTGTTGCCATCACATCAGTGCAAAAAGAGAGAAGTCAAACTTCCCAGCATGGTGTGCACCCCAGGAGTGTTTTCAGTTCAGTGCAGCTAGGCTGGGTGCTGTATCAGCAGTGAAAACACACTCAAAAATTCACAATATTCTATGTTCCGTTTGACCAAACTGCTCTGTACATACTGTAGGAGTCCACAACAAAAGATATATATTAAAATCTGAAAAAAAAAAGTAGTAAAAAATGCACTTGCTGCTACGTTATAAATAGAATATTAACAATTGCAGGGCCAAGTTGCAGCTCTGGCACACAAACACAGAAGAAAAAAAGGATTGAATTCACTAAACTTGACCAAAAGGGGGGAAAAAAAAAAAAAAAGACAGGAATGTAAATGAAACATCCAAGTGTTAAAAAAAAATAAAAATAAGCTTACTAAAATGACAGTTGGCTACAACCCATTTACAATATCTTAGTGTTTGTTCCCCAAACCCTGAACTGCTTGGTAATGACATCACAAGATCTATTGCAACCATCTGCTCCCCTTTTGTAGCGTATGGTTAGGGCTGGTCCTCCTGATGTAGGGACTTTTCTTTTGAAGCTTTAAGTATCTGAAAAAATAAGGGGAAATCTCTATTAAAGGACCAACCAAAACACAACTTTTTGCTAAAACAAACCCCAAAATAATTAAAAATACTAGATGCTAAAAAAATAAAAATAAAATAGGCAACTTTGTACTAGAGACTGTTGAGAAATTTATTGTTGCTAGGAGCTGTTGTAATTAATTTACAAAGTTGCTCTATCAGGTGGGAAGGGTAAACTTTGTAATATTTATTTAAACAATAAATTTTCTCAGCATATGGTACTTCATTTATCATGGTAAGGAAATCTAGGCCATGTCACAAATGCATTAAAACTTAATTTTTATTTTATTTATTGATTTTTTTAATCAAAGCCACTTACAATTCAAAAAGAGGATCCAGGGAATGAGGAAGGGTCAGAGTTGTAAAGTGGAAACTTCTCTACACAAAAGGGATTTCAGCAAGTGATGAACACAGGGTTATCAAAATGGCACTGACATGAGGTGAAAGGATGGGGGGCAGAGGGGTAGGAAACAACCCTTAGGTGTTTAAAATCTGAATATACACAAGAAGGATCAAGATCTAAGCACACAAAGTACCCCAGAAGTGGTAACAGGTCTCCTCTAAAGTCTCCCCTGAGTATCACTGCAGTTCACTGTACAGCAGGCCTAGGCCAAACCCCCCCCAGTCACACTGCAAGAAGGCCTTAGTTTACAAAAATACTCTAATTGCAAGTAAAATAGCCTATGATTGGGAAGGAATATTGGTAAAAACTTAAGAAATAAACTCAGAGAATCAGAACCTACAGATACCTAAAGATTCAGTGACCAAGGAGCATTTTTTTTGTGATGAGGCCTGTAGTCAGCAAAACTTTTGACTTGCACTCCAGTATATTCAAATCCCACCCCCCATCTCTTCACCAGCCACATGAGAATGCTCCTCAGGGCTAAATTAATTCTTTGTCTCCTGCTTGTCTTCCCAAAACAACCAGTTTTGTGCTTCAGATCAAAAATCAAAATAGCTCCTCACCCAAAACATATCCATGCCCCTGTGCTACAAGTGAACTTGTGTATTTACACTACAAAAAAAATAAGGACTTGATAGTGACATTTAAAATGTCTTTTACACCCTCTGAAGTTATGTTCATGATGTAAATAAGAGAAATATTCCATGTATGTGCAGTTATATGTGTATAAAAGTTCTCACTGGCTCTAGTACAATGAACATAATTATTGCTGAAAGAGGATATCCCAGCTTTGAATACCCAATGAAATAAGAACAAAGACAAAAAACCCAACCCCATACTAAGTCCATCACACATAACTACAAAACAAGCCCTGATAAATATGATTTTCATATTCTAGGAGGAAAATGTGAGATTAATGTTGCTCTCCAATGGAAATTTTCACATTCAAAAAAGGCAGGTAAATACATTTAATAGTAGAAAAAATAATTTAATAGTAATAAAATGTTTATTCATGTTCAGTCATTTAGTTGTCCTGTTTATGTTCTCAGTTTTCAGAGACACTAAGAATTCCATTTTCAGTGCTGAAACAATAAGCTTGTTACAAAACCTATGAACAATTCTCCTGCCTCCTAAGTGGCTCCCACATAACTACACCAAGCACTGAATATTCTTGAGCATATTGGTACCATGTGGCAAATTTTGTGCTGATCACATTATTTTCTACTCCCTAAAATGAAGAATCACATACATGCTGCTACAGCCAATAGTGACTTGTGTGTTTAATAACTGAATAAATAGGTTTTGATTGATTTTCTCTCAATATTCACTACTTGCAGTGCTGCTGCTATGAGCTATTTCCACAAGATACACCAGGATGGAGCTAAAGCTCATCTTGGCCTTTTCAAGAAAAAAAGTAAAGCTAAAAAAGCCCCCCCACCTTTCAAAAGGCTCAGGAATACAGAATATTCCAGAGTTAAATTAGTTATTTTATCATTATCTTATCTGAGAGTCCACCTGCACTTAAAGGAGCATCTATTCATGACCACCTATGGCTTCAAACATTTCAACCCAGCACATGGCTGGTAAAACAGGATAAAAAGTCCTCCCAGACTACCCAGTTCTGTATTGATATCAGCATTTCAAATCACCTCAGCTGAGGTTCAGCATCTCACCATGAACTAAGCCCCATCTCCAGTCTGTACTGGGCAACCACAAAGAATGGTTTTTTGACTTCTCTGGCTTATTTTTGGCCTGCCCAAGAACCAAATTCAAGTCTCCACCACATAAGAGCTTCTCCATATTGCAAGATGATCTAACCCAGAAGGGAACTCGGGTCAGAAATCTGTCAGGACTCCTGCACTGCAGCTTCTGTCATTTACTGCCCAGAGATACAACTCAGGTGTTTCACTCAACACCAACAACCTGGAGTAATTCACTGCAAAAAGCAGATGAAATGTAGCAAATGCAGCTTTCAAATTTAGAAGCCTTTTAGCTACTCTAAAAATTCTTTTTATTTACATTTACTGCTGTCAGGCAACAGATGGAAAAGCTGGAAGTGCTCTCATTCTCAAATCAGTTTTGTCAGGAAGAATGGGCTGGACACAACAAAATAGTCCCATTTCCAGACCAGTGGAAATATACTACTCAGTTATATTTGGAATACCACAGTAACTATTACTAGTAATTACCCAGTACAAGGTAAAAAATATTGCTTGCAACCCAGGAAACAGCTTTAAAGGCCAATAATGATTTTCTTCACTCCTGTCCACAAAATAATTTGCTTATTAAGTTTCCACGTAGCTACAGCTGCATTTTTGTTAAAAAACCCCAAAAAACACAAGATGAACTTACCCATTAGATCATCATTTGAATAATCCTCAGCTTGAACAGGTGTTTCTGTAAACCAGAAGTGTAAAAACAGTTTAAACCACACAATTCTCCAAGTATTTATAAAAAGCTGCATTTTTTTCCCCTTCTGCTCCCAATGGTGACCCATCAAGACTATTTCCTAGCATTCCATCACAGAAGCAGGGTGACAATTTTCCTCAGTTCAATTCTTTCCATGGGAAAGATTAATTACTGAAGTAATCAGTGAGAAACTACACTACCTGAAGGACAAAGCACCCACAGTTTCACATATTATTCCACTATGGGCTTAGAAAACATCCTTATGTTGCCAGCAAGAAATGTGAAATATGCTGCAGAAAAAGTCAGGAATGTAGTTTTCTTGCAGCTATATTCTATAATACTTATACTTTTTTTTTTCCCCCTTTATTTTTTAAGTAGCAAACTCATGCAAAAGAGAATATACAAACCTGATTCCCCTACTTCAGTGGCCACAACATCTTCTGGCTGCTTGCTTTCAACTGGTACAAAGAAAGTAAGTGTTAAAAGTTATACAGGGTGAATAAAGACATTTTTAATTAAGATATTTTTTATGCTGAGGGCAGTGAGACACTGTTTGCCCAGAGCAGCAGTGGTTGTCCCATCATTGGAAGTGTTCAAGGCTGGTGGGATGGGGCTTTGAGAAACCTGATCTAGAGAAAGATGCCCCTGACATTGGTTTGCAAGTTGGACTAGTTTATCTTTAAAGGTTCCTTCCAGCTCAAACCATTCTCTGATCCCATATAGCACATTTCTTTGCTTTTTTTGTTAGTGAACAAATATAAATGTTGAAAGAGGTTTTCTTTCCCATGGTATAAAAACTCTCACCTGGCAACTCCTTATCAATATCAAAATCTTCAATAATTTCACCTACAAGTATAAAAAGAAGAAAAACAAATAATGAGCTTTTATTTTTCTTTTACATCAGGCTTCAATATTTATACAGTTCCCCAAAATGCTTTGAGATCACAATTCCAAAACACATAGACCTGGTTCTGGGGCTTCATTCCCCTCCTCTGGAATCCCTTGACTGACACAGGTTACACATGACAGCCAAGAGATCTGTCAGCACTGCACTGCTACAAACAAACAGCAACTTGGAGGAATTTGGTGGAGAAAAAAGAAATTATTCCTTAAGTTGTCTTCCTTATTTCACTAAAGAAATGCTATTTTCAGTAGGTATTTTAAAGACACTTGAAAAACTCTGGAACCTGAAATGTTAAAATACTCTTAATTTTGCTAAGCATAATCCCACTTTATTTTGCAGCACCAAATCCATCTCACAGACGTATTAAAAAACAAAATAAAACCCTATACACTTCTTTAGAAGCAATTTTATATGGATAAACTTGTAACTTCTTGGTGAGTCCTACTTGATTTCTTGAAGGGCAACAGGCAAGTTCACCTTCAATTGTGGATTCCATGAAAAAATAAATTGTTTTTCTCTTTATTTTCTCTGAATATGGCTCCTTTTAACTCATTTGCCTGTCCTTGTAAGCTTATGATCACAAGCATTTCTCATTATTGGAAATAAATGACAATTTCTTTGCACTAAATTCATTCTTGACTTTATTCTAAACAACTGTGCCTTTTTCAACTGCCTGTAAAACATTTCTCTGATCTGAAAAATAATTGTTATTTTAATAACAGCTATTTTAGAGTTTTTTTCTACTTTCATTACCTATAAAACAAAGATTTTCTAATGTGCTCCATATATAAAAATATATATATACCATGGTGGGAGGAGTATGGGTGTATGCACACACCCCATGGATATGTAAATGTACAGATACATTTCTAGACATGGATATACCTGTGTCTTGAGTCTCAGCCTGGATTTCATGGTTTGGTTC
This sequence comes from Ceyx cyanopectus, assembly GCA_013401355.1. Classification (NCBI taxonomy): domain Eukaryota; kingdom Metazoa; phylum Chordata; class Aves; order Coraciiformes; family Alcedinidae; genus Ceyx; species Ceyx cyanopectus. The sequence goes on from VYZU01034065.1 coordinate 206,260, forward strand.
TGAAAGGAAAGAAAAACAGAGTTCCTGGGTGGTTGATTTGCACTAAATATCTTAAAATTGGGTTGGTACACACCCAGTTATAGACAGAGAATGGGAGGGGTTGGAAGGGACCCCTGGAGATCACTGAGTCCACCCCCCAAAGTTCATTTCTTCAGTGGGAAGAAGCCCTCAAATGAAAGAAGAATAATGAATGATTAATTCTGTCAACTCAATATAGCAGCTGCCATACCATGATCTTCAATATAATCACCATGGACTTCATCCTCTGTTGAAAGAAAAAAAATCAGTATGAAAATTCATAGAATTTTAGACAATACATGCAAAAAAACCAGTGTCAAGATCATTCAGAACAAACNATAAAAAGCTGCATTTTTTTCCCCTTCTGCTCCCAATGGTGACCCATCAAGACTATTTCCTAGCATTCCATCACAGAAGCAGGGTGACAATTTTCCTCAGTTCAATTCTTTCCATGGGAAAGATTAATTACTGAAGTAATCAGTGAGAAACTACACTACCTGAAGGACAAAGCACCCACAACAATAACAGCATTTTGGTGTTGAGTAAAGTTACCAGTCAATGAAGCATAAAGGAGTTTGCACACCCAAGAAAGGTACATTGATCCCACAAAAACTGTGTGGTACCCTCTGCATCGGATGAATCTGCATCAGATGGGTTTGCATTAGAAGGACCTGCTCCATTACCATCTGGCCACAGTTTTGGGAGATCTGCTAAGGTTAGGGGTTTCTTTCCAGCTTCTGTTTCTGACTCACATTCTGATTCATCTTGGAAACGACCCTGTTGCTGTTTGTTTTTTCTACTTTTCCTCGATGGAGCTACTTGTAAAGGTACAGGAGGAATGGGTGTGACTACTGTAGCTATTGGTGCAGCTGCTGGCTGTACGGCTGGAGTTGGAGCAGTTTCAGTACTTGTTATGGGAGTTGGAGCAGCCGCAGTGATTGTTTTGACTGAAGAGGCAGCAGCAGAGCTGGCTGGGTGGGCCTGTGGAGCCGTGGCTGCCTGACCTGCATTACTGCACAGATAACTAAAACGATGCCACACAGTAAAAACATTAGTGAAAAATAATAGTACTATTATGGTATTTTGGTAATAATAATAGCCACAATCCTCACAGTTTAACAGAGGGTCTAAATCTGATGGAGTCAGCTTAGTATGAGGAGGGAACAGTAAGTTTCCAGGAACAAAACCAGAAACATGCTTATTAATTAAGTGCATTATGTAATGCCCGTAGTACTGAGACGCACTCTGCCCATTTCAGCACAACATAAATCAAAGATAAACACCCCCAAGAAACCAGTGACTGTTGCCCCACGCCAGTAACCGACAACTTTCAAATAAATAGTAAGATCAAACAAAATATAAAATAATGTCTGCGGCACATAAGGGAGCAGCACAGCATTTAACTCAGAAAGGATTACTAGAAAGACACGAACCCACATTCTGCCAAAAAATAGCCACATTTTAGGTAGTCCGTTTTAGTTTCCTTTTCCTAATGATGTTCAGGAAAAA
>VYZU01034065.1:208343-218950 GCA_013401355.1 Ceyx cyanopectus
ATCTGTGATACCATGATCTTCAATATAATCACCATGGACTTCATCCTCTGTTGAAAGAAAAAAAATCAGTATGAAAATTCATAGAATTTTAGACAATACATGCAAAAAACCCAGTGTCAAGATCATTCAGAACAAACAAAAATAAGATTCAAAACTATAGTATTTTATACTGCATTAAATTTAGTAGGTCAGCAAAAATGAAGTTTTCTACAAGATGTTGTGAGAAGGATGGAATAATTTTCTGGTATCACAGATTATCAGTAACCTTTTCTTAGACTGTTCATCAACTCATTTACAAATTACCTACAATGAAAAATGGAAATATAAAATCATTTTTATAGAGAGACTTTACTTCTGTGTTGGAAACCACCTGTTAAGACTTGCTTTTAAAGAGAGTATTTTTTTCTAGACACTTCTAGTCATGCAAATTCTAATTATTTTCATCCCCAGAAACACTTTTATATCATTTAAAATACAAACATCCATTCTGCTGGAAATAGAACACTGCAAATATTATTCTGCTTATTTGGATGACATTGCAGAAATATAGTATTCATGTATTTTTTTCTGAATGTAAATAAAAATGTAGTTGGAACAACTTATTAAGGAACTGATGTTATCTATCTACAAGCTCCAATCTTTGGGGTTTTTTTCCTTGGTTTGGGGCCAAAATTCAATGAAGCTTCAATAAAAAGAACTAAGAATTTAGACTGTACCTGTGTAATGTTCCACAGCATCTTCTGGCATTAGCTCAGAATCACCTAAAAGAAAAATATTGACTCTTTTATATTCCAATCATATTTTCATGGCACAACTACACAGCACAAGAGAAGTTAAAAATCCTATTTAGCTCCAGAATAACAGATCTAATAATACAGTTTTATCTGGCAGTGACAGCTGGATTGCAAAGCACATCCAGGAGCTACACCATAACTCACACAATATTCAGACACTTCATATCTCTTTGTATTTAAGCTCAAAATTAGGAATCCAAATAGCTCTTTGACAAACCACTGAGTAGCCTGGAGGACTCCTGACAGAACAAGATAGTCACTGAAGTATTTGTGGATTGGATGCTTGAGGTGTTGTCTTCACAAATATGATGGTAATACAGATGCAGACATCAGACTTATTTGAAATTAGCCAAAAAAAATGAGAATAAAACTGCAGTGGAACAGCCTGTAGGACACACCACCTTGAAATATGTTTAAAAAAGCAAAAGTGATGATGTTATAATCTGAAGGAATGAAAATGTACTAACCTGGAGGCTCTGGATCACTTACTGCCTTTTCTACATCCACATCATATTCATATGAAACTGAAATTAAGTAAAATATTAAATATTAGTGAAATTTAAAATATGCAGGAGTTTTACATTAAAAATGTTAAATGTTTTTAGTATTTAATTATTTGAACTTGAATTATTTAACACACCTGGAGCTTCATATGGTTCAGTCTCCACTGCTCCAAGATCATCTGCCACAGGATCAGCCTCTGAGAAACAAATATATTTGAAAATTTTAACATTTTTCTCTATCAAAAACCTTATAAAAAGAGAGAGTGTAAGGATAGTCACATTTCTCAGCAGATTTGCTAAGCAAATTTCTTCTAATGGCAAAACAATATACGTAGTGATTAAAATAATTAAATTTTACTTGTATAATTGATAGTTTTCTTACATAAAATAGTGAGGATGTATGCACACAAACTGTATATATTTATTAAAAAAAAAGCAACTAAAGAAAGTAGAACATATTCACTTGGCCTTTTTAATGATAATAATTCTGAAGACTTGAAGTAACTGAAATATTTTAGAAATATTTTCCCCTCATTTGGATTTAGAGCATATAAATTTGCTTCAATATTTTGTTTAAGAACAAGTACTGGGGGGAGATCTGCAGACCTGGAATAATTTGTTTGGAAACCAATGTATCAGTAATTAAACAACAATACATAGTTCCCTGGATTCCAAAACACATGGCATTAAAATAACCCATTCTGATTAAAAAAATATTTGCCAAATAACCCCTGCAGTGGTTGACATCTGCTGAGTCTCTATGGCAAGTAGAAATGATAAGTCAAGTTTTTAATGAGACAGATTTCATTTGTCTGTTCTTATTTTGGGGAAAAGTTAATTTTAAATATATTTAGTCATTCAGATACCTTTCTGAACTGAGTCTGGTGTTTCATACACCTCTGGAATTTCATTCTTCAGCTCTCTGAGCAAGTCATCTGTTGTAGGAGCTTCAAAAGCTTCTCCATGTTCTTCTTCCTTCACTTGCCACTGGTCATTTATATTTTCATCTACATCTTCATGTCCTAATCAATAACACAGGACTGTTAAGAGAATATAAACTGATAAACTCCATTACCAGTAAATATTGAGTTTTCAGCACATCCTTTGTGCTTCTCAACTACTCTCAAAAGGGACAGGGGACCCATCTGTATTTTCCAGCAGTATAAACCCAAACATTCTGCTCTGATTTGCCAGCACTGCCTCTGTCCCCAGCAGATCTCCTCCCTCTTCCCCCATTCCTGCCCCTCACACAATATTTTGAGCAAGCTTTTGTCCTGCTGCCAAACATCATTGATGGGATTTGGGGATAGAACCTTCTGATTTCTCTTGAAAATGCCAAATGAGGAGAATGTTTTGTGCAGGCAGAAAGTGCAGAGCAAGCCCCAGGTCTGAGGCTCCTGTGGCAGTGAGGATCAGTCCTACCCATGGATGCATTACCAGGCTGGGAATGGAGAGAGTCCTGAAGTACAGCTTGGATCTCCTCTTCCAACTCTGCAGCAGCATTCTGGTGCTCTAAAAGGGTTACAAATGGCAGTGAAGGTGAGGGGAAAAAAGGCAGCATGCTCAAGATTTGAAGCTTTAATTACCCTCCACGAAGTTCTTTTCCCATTCCATAAAGACTGGCCTGGAGAACCTCCCCACCTCATGCAATTCCAAAGCTAATTTAGCTTTGCTTACTCTCCAGTTTGGGAAGTATTTCATCAATCCCATCAGATTCACTCTGAAGATGAATTGAAGGAGCTTACCCTGGGGTGCAGAGAACACTGTGCCCAGCAGGTGTAGGNACCACTGAGTAGCCTGGAGGACTCCTGACAGAACAAGATAGTCACTGAAGTATTTGTGGATTGGATGCTTGAGGTGTTGTCTTCACAAATATGATGGTAATACAGATGCAGACATCAGACTTATTTGAAATTAGCCAAAAAAAATGAGAATAAAACTGCAGTGGAACAGCCTGTAGGACACACCACCTTGAAATATGTTTAAAAAAGCAAAAGTGATGATGTTATAATCTGAAGGAATGAAAATGTACTAACCTGGAGGCTCTGGATCACTTACTGCCTTTTCTACATCCACATCATATTCATATGAAACTGAAATTAAGTAAAATATTAAATATTAGTGAAATTTAAAATATGCAGGAGTTTTACATTAAAAATGTTAAATGTTTTTAGTATTTAATTATTTGAACTTGAATTATTTAACACACCTGGAGCTTCATATGGTTCAGTCTCCACTGCTCCAAGATCATCTGCCACAGGATCAGCCTCTGAGAAACAAATATATTTGAAAATTTTAACATTTTTCTCTATCAAAAACCTTATAAAAAGAGAGAGTGTAAGGATAGTCACATTTCTCAGCAGATTTGCTAAGCAAATTTCTTCTAATGGCAAAACAATATACGTAGTGATTAAAATAATTAAATTTTACTTGTATAATTGATAGTTTTCTTACATAAAATAGTGAGGATGTATGCACACAAACTGTATATATTTATTAAAAAAAAAGCAACTAAAGAAAGTAGAACATATTCACTTGGCCTTTTTAATGATAATAATTCTGAAGACTTGAAGTAACTGAAATATTTTAGAAATATTTTCCCCTCATTTGGATTTAGAGCATATAAATTTGCTTCAATATTTTGTTTAAGAACAAGTACTGGGGGGAGATCTGCAGACCTGGAATAATTTGTTTGGAAACCAATGTATCAGTAATTAAACAACAATACATAGTTCCCTGGATTCCAAAACACATGGCATTAAAATAACCCATTCTGATTAAAAAAATATTTGCCAAATAACCCCTGCAGTGGTTGACATCTGCTGAGTCTCTATGGCAAGTAGAAATGATAAGTCAAGTTTTTAATGAGACAGATTTCATTTGTCTGTTCTTATTTTGGGGAAAAGTTAATTTTAAATATATTTAGTCATTCAGATACCTTTCTGAACTGAGTCTGGTGTTTCATACACCTCTGGAATTTCATTCTTCAGCTCTCTGAGCAAGTCATCTGTTGTAGGAGCTTCAAAAGCTTCTCCATGTTCTTCTTCCTTCACTTGCCACTGGTCATTTATATTTTCATCTACATCTTCATGTCCTAATCAATAACACAGGACTGTTAAGAGAATATAAACTGATAAACTCCATTACCAGTAAATATTGAGTTTTCAGCACATCCTTTGTGCTTCTCAACTACTCTCAAAAGGGACAGGGGACCCATCTGTATTTTCCAGCAGTATAAACCCAAACATTCTGCTCTGATTTGCCAGCACTGCCTCTGTCCCCAGCAGATCTCCTCCCTCTTCCCCCATTCCTGCCCCTCACACAATATTTTGAGCAAGCTTTTGTCCTGCTGCCAAACATCATTGATGGGATTTGGGGATAGAACCTTCTGATTTCTCTTGAAAATGCCAAATGAGGAGAATGTTTTGTGCAGGCAGAAAGTGCAGAGCAAGCCCCAGGTCTGAGGCTCCTGTGGCAGTGAGGATCAGTCCTACCCATGGATGCATTACCAGGCTGGGAATGGAGAGAGTCCTGAAGTACAGCTTGGATCTCCTCTTCCAACTCTGCAGCAGCATTCTGGTGCTCTAAAAGGGTTACAAATGGCAGTGAAGGTGAGGGGAAAAAAGGCAGCATGCTCAAGATTTGAAGCTTTAATTACCCTCCACGAAGTTCTTTTCCCATTCCATAAAGACTGGCCTGGAGAACCTCCCCACCTCATGCAATTCCAAAGCTAATTTAGCTTTGCTTACTCTCCAGTTTGGGAAGTATTTCATCAATCCCATCAGATTCACTCTGAAGATGAATTGAAGGAGCTTACCCTGGGGTGCAGAGAACACTGTGCCCAGCAGGTGTAGGGAGGGTCTCCTCCCCCTCTACTCTACCCTAGTCAGCCCACATCTGGAATCCTGTGCCCAGTTTGGGGCTTCCCAGTTCAGTAGAGACTTCCCAGCCCCACCTGGACCTGCTCCTGTGTGGGCTGCCCTGGGGGACCCTGCTCTGGCAGGGTGGTTGGACTCCAGCATCTCCAGAGCTCCCTTCCAACCTCTCCTATTCTTTTATCATCTACACTGCATTCTTTTTTTTGTCTCAGGAGCAGCAACATCAATAACAAATAACCAAGAATTCTCTTCTAAGAAAACAGTTATAATTCAAATGAAGCCTCAGACCTTCTGTTTCAGCTACAGGTGATGGAGACCTTACCTGGCTCAACGTAGGGCTTCTCAGCAGGCTGGTTGGGCTCCTCAGGCTCTGGTGATGGTGGCTGTGCTGGGACAGATCTTTCTTTAAGGCCTGCATTTTTCAGTTATAAAGTTAACTTTATGCTTTTTTTTGGATCTGATTCAATTATAAACTAAGAAAAAAAAAAGTTGTTTCAATTCAATCAACCCAAACTCTCCAAAATGCATTCAGAGAATTAATCCCAATTACAGGACTGTCTTTGGGTACAGGGACAAAGACTCAAGTGCATTCAGAGAGGAAATGAGGATGTTTTGAAGACAAAGGTACAATGAGGGGAGAGAAAAAAAGGACAGAATTTCAGCATTTGCCTTTATTTCAAAGGAACTGAACAACTACACTGTTCTCAGCAGCTATTCAGTAGCCAGAAGAAAAACCAGCAGCAGGTTTTTCCTCACTGTTCTCTCTTTGGGTAAAAAAGATTTCATGTGATTAATTAAATATGTTTTATAAAGTGAACTTTATAAAACGTGTGACCTGTAGAAAATGGATGAACTTGCTAAAACACCTCACAGAATAAGAAGTGTTTGGAATTCATGGTTAAAACTGAGAAGATCTAATGAAAAGAACTGTAGCTTCTTCAAAATAACCTCAACCTTCAGTTTCTTTTGATAACTGACTACAGAAAAAGTATGACTGATGGAATTTCACCTTGTCTTTGTAGATGAAAAAACACAATGAAAAGCAAATAACCAGCATCAGCAACAATTAGAAGCATGGGAAGAGAGAAATCTTTCAAGGCTATGAGTTATGTCACATCTTCAGCCACCACATCCTCAAGAAAAAATAAATTAATATTAATCTAATCCCCCTCTCCACTATCCTTTAGGATCAGACTGGGATCAGGGAAAAAGGCCCAGAAAAGTTGTGTTCCCACCTTTAGAGGTTTTCAAGACCTGGGCACACCTCTGAGATGACCCAGTTTTGAGCAGAATGCTGGAGTAAGATCTCCTGAAGTCCATTCCAAATGGAATTCTGCTATAAGGTTACATCATTTTTCTTAGGTTCATAATTAAGTTTATATTCTGAGGTCAATTAATGTGTTGCAAAAAGCCACACATGTGCACACTGCTCAAAAACTGATTTTTCAAGGGCTGGATGCACAGGTATCACTAGAAAAATAGTATTTAAGAAAGCAGAGGCTACATACAATAAACACTCCTATACTACTAATAATCCTCTAAAAGTAAATTATATTGTTCCACTTAAAAATACCATACTTCATATCAGTAAAAACACAAAAGGAACTCGTTAGAAATGTGGTATTTTAGGGGGTCAAACACCTCAACACAAATAGGATGAGTGTGACTCAAAACAATGTTTTGTAGAGTCAATTTATTATTTTATTGTGAGAAAAGCACATTTTTATTCCATTAGCCTATATATTGTACCCACACCTCTTCAAATGAGTCCTCACAGCCTCCAACCACCAGTGTCTCCAGTGCCAGGCACCCACTTGCTTTGCTTCATCAACAGGGTATTTCAAAAGATGGTGACTATTTCACAGCCAACAAGCATTTAGGGTGTGAAAATTGATTCTTTTTTTTTTTACTTGTGTGGTGCATTTTTGAGCTCAGGTAGTAGTAAGCTATGTTAAATTGAATGACAATAATATATCAGAGATATACAACAGCACAACAGGTCTCAGGGGCAAAAATAATCTCATTTTATTGTGCTGGAGTGGTGCTCAAATAAAAACTCTTTGAAGAAAGGAGAAAAAAAAAACCAAACAAAAATCTTTTGTAGAGCCAGGTAAGCTTTGGGTCATAAATACAATTAATATGTTAATCAGAAAGGCAAACCCATCCCAAATTTCCCTCCCAGAGTTACAACTTCTGTCATCTCAGGGGGAAAAAAAACTAAGTGATGTGCCACCATGGTTGGGAATGCTCCTGTCAGATATTTATCAGAGCAGAGGAATAAATAAACACTCCCATCATCACCCCAGCTAAATGTTCATTATGCAAATGCATTTATTAGAGCTTCATTCTGGTGTTTCTTTGCTAAGCAGCATGATGTTCATAACCCCCCCTTTTCCCTCCTTCACACATGAATATATATATTTATAACTCTATAAATACCACCCATTAATGATCACAGCTAAAACCTTAAGCCACTGTATTATTTACTATTTTCTACAGCTTTCAGCTGAGCTATTTTTCCACTCATTTCCTCAAAAAGAAATCAATTCATCATCTTACTCTATGATCACAGGGACCAAAGCACCTTCCAGAGACATGAATGAGCTGGACTGAAAATCTGAGTCATGTTGCCACATGTTGTACACAAAATTTAAACCAAACCACCCACAGGATCAACCTTCAGCACTTAAATCTCCTCCCCCATGCCTATACTCAGCACAATTTCACTCCTTAATTTGGTTTTCTAATAATATCTGAGGTATAACAAGAAATCTGCAACTTCCATTACAAGTTTTCTGCTGAATCTTAGGTAATTTTAATTGTGCAATTCATATTTCCATATCCTGAGTGATGTTGCCTAGTAAAATGACCAAATATTCCCTATACTTGAAAGCAAATAAATGTTCAATAACATATGGAAATGTCTCTGCAGAAATGTCTAATTTTTATCATGCAACTGCTGGAAAAATCATTCCTAAAAATACAGAAGAGCAAAAGGTCTCAGGAGCTTCCTTATGGAAGTCACACAGCTGAAAAGTGTTGTTTGAAGAAAATAATAGCTGCAAAAATATATATATAAGCTGTTCTCTCATTGAGTTCAAGCAGAATTCAATCAGCAGCATTTCACTTCCTAAAGCACAACTGGAATCCAATGACCCCCATCCCATCAGGTGGTTGAATTTTATATTTATAAAGTATTTATAAGTATTTATTACCAAAGCTTGGAAAAATCAGGACACACTTCAGTGGAAACTGACAATTAATCATTATTTCAGACCAAAATATAGCAAAATATATATATATATAATTAAAGGAAGGAAGAAAAGCTTCCCATATTGTCACTGGATCAATAAAGCTTTTGGATGAGCACACCCTGAAGTCTCAGAAAAAATAAACACTGAAGCTGGTTGGAGTCAAAAAGAAACCTAAAGGCAGTGTGGGCCTGCTACTGGATTAAGCAGGTGCCCTGGTGACTGAGGACAGAGAGAAGGCTGAGTTACTGAATGACACCTTTGCCTCGGTCTTTACTTCAAAGGTCAGCTACCAGGAGTCCCAGGTCTCCAAGACNTTTTTACTGCCATCTTTCCCACAGTCATGGATGTAGATGCTGAATTTCTCATCCTTGAGCTCTGGTTCCTCAGCAGCAGCACCAAAATTCTGTTTATTTCTTCTCCTTCTTGTCTTCCTTGGCTGGATTTTTACCTGCCTTTTTTGTTTCTTTGTCTTTTCCCACCTGAATATCCTTCTCACTGGCTGATTTTTTAGGAGTTTCCTTGGATTTGGCAGTTTTGTCTGAGCCTTTTTCCTTCCCTCTGTCTTTTTTAGCCTTGTCAGAATCTTTCTTGACTTTTTCCACATCAGCAGCTTTCTTGTCCTTTCGATCAGTGGCATCTTTCCCTTTCCTGGCTTTCTTTTTTTCCTCCTCATCTTTGCTTTCCTCCTTCTTGGATTCCTGCTTCTCCCTTGATTTCCTGAGAGGTTCTTTAAGAGCTTCTTTTACTTTTCAGGTTTGTTTTTTTTTCAGTTAAAAGAGAGGAAATGTTCAATTAAGGGAACCATTCTTAGATCAGAAAACACCAGCAAAAGCTTTGATCCACTTCTTAATGCTTGTTAGTTGCCAAGTTGAACTCCCAGAATTAATTATTGAAGCTTGAAGCACTTCAAACAAATTAGTTTTGACTTTTTAGCAATACCTCACACCATGCAACCTTAGCTTGTGGCCATACATCCAAATAAAGCACAGAAAACCATGTTTTCTTTTCTTTTTCTCTTAACCAGCTTCTGCAGAATATTGAAACCAATTTGGTCTGGGAGCATGAAAAAAAAAATCCCAGTAAATTTGGAATCTCTGACAACAGAAGAATGACAATTGGGGGGTCAGAAGCCTGAAGAGCACAACCATTTATTTCACTATTTTCTCAACTAAGAAGTGTTTATAGCACAAATATACACCACAATATTTTACTGATGTTGTTGCCTCAGATTAAGCCAAGACAAAAATGGATCTGAAATGTATTTTACAGAAATAATTTCATACTAATTGAGAAGAAACAGCAACGTCCTGGGGAGTTAAATCAGCTGCACAAACATTAATTTGTTCTGATCATATTCACTGCAGAGTAACAACTGCAAATTGATTCTTATTTCTTTGCTTTTCCATATGTAGTAAAATAAATACATGTCAGTACCAGCAGCATTCTCCAGAAAAAAAAATCTAATTTTTAACTCTTTAAGCCTTTGAACACTTTGCCACTTCTTCTTTTCTCCTATCAAACACCAACACAGAACCCCAAAAGCAGGAATGGATTGTTAAATGCCATTTATTACCTTCTTGGGAGACACAATTTTGCAGCCAAGTCAAACAAATGCTGAGCTGAACACATTTAGATCTTTATGTCCTGTTCACACAGCAGTGGAATGATAAAGAGAACCCCAAAAGCAGGAATGGATTGTTAAATGCCATTTATTACCTTCTTGGGAGACACAATTTTGCAGCCAAGTCAAACAAATGCTGAGCTGAACACATTTAGATCTTTATGTCCTGTTCACACAGCAGTGGAATGATAAAGAAACAGCAGAAATTTGTTGCCCACTTTTGAGCTTCTGGAAATTTTTCTAAGTATCATCACTGTATTAATCCTATAAATAATACTAAAGGGGAAANTGAATTTTATATTTATAAAGTATTTATAAGTATTTATTACCAAAGCTTGGAAAAATCAGGACACACTTCAGTGGAAACTGACAATTAATCATTATTTCAGACCAAAATATAGCAAAATATATATATATATAATTAAAGGAAGGAAGAAAAGCTTCCCATATTGTCACTGGATCAATAAAGCTTTTGGATGAGCACACCCTGAAGTCTCAGAAAAAATAAACACTGAAGCTGGTTGGAGTCAAAAAGAAACCTAAAGGCAGTGTGGGCC
>VYZU01034066.1:0-14664 GCA_013401355.1 Ceyx cyanopectus
TTCCTTCATAATTACACTGAGTATGTATTTATTGTCCTTTGACTTTTCTGCTAGATGAAGTACAGGACTACTTAAAGGAAGCAAAATTTGATCCTATTAGCTTTGATCACATATTTTCACCCCAAACACCAAAACTCTTGTTTGAATGTTTGTCTCCAACTTGAAGACTGTTGAATTTAATGAAACTTTGCAAAGAATCAGTCTCTTAAGATATACGTTCCATATGAGGTTTGTAAAAACAGGCTGCCGGACAAAGAGGAGAGAACTTAAGAGCAAAGTATGATGTTAATTTTCTTATTGGGCATCAGAAAATACATATCCATGGAGATGTCCACAATTCTACCACTTGTGAATCTGCTTTTCTGCACAATCCTCTCTCTTCATTAGTTCACCAGTACCCCACGTGCCCTTTTTTACATGCTTTAGTACTTCCCACAGCCCACAGTACACTACCCCTGGGGAAGTACCTTACCAAAGGCATACCTGCTATGAGATGATGATGAAAGTAATTCAGAAGCAATCCATGATGTTCCCTTACAGAGCAGGAGATAAATGTTGTATGTATGTCTGGATATGCAAGTAATATATTATTTAAGAAAAGTAACCTCTTAAGGTAAGTCTATATGACAAGCTGCAATTAATCTTTTCAGTAGGTCCTACCCCTTCTGCCACAAGGTCAAAGACCTACTGGCTTCCATGGAAATTTTAGTTTCATAAAAATGGAACAACATTATTTGTTCTATGATTATTTTATTCCTATAAGACTTCCCAATGTTCAATCACTGTAATATCTAGAAGGGCAGTATCATTTCAACCTGTTACAATCTCTTTCTTAAAAATGTGTTCAACTGCTTACCAACTAGGTTACAGAAGGGCATGTTGAGAGGGTAAATTACTTTTGTGAGTAATGTAGTTTTAAACATTTGTGAAACCCTGGATTTTGACTAATCCAAGCCAAAGTATTCTGCAGTGTTTTTTCTGAAGTGAAAGGAAACACTGCCCATCGAAGCCAGCTACTTGATTTCAAACCTTTTCTTATCTAAACACCACAAGTATAATTCTAGAGAGAAGAATTTGCTTAACAGCACTTTTTCCCTTATGTCTTTATGGTGACTCCAAGCAGACCTCTCACAAAACTAATCATACAGTTGTAATACCTTTCAAGTATCATTGCTTTCAAAGGCAGGAAAAGGTATAGAAAAGATTATTTCAAAAATTTTTGCAGCGATCTGTCTTTTTATTTAGTATAAGGCACATAAATTCTGTCTGTAGAGTTTTGGAACCAAGCTCTCTTATCTCTCTTTGAGATACAGGTAGACAAGATGCTAAACAGTTTTGAAAAGTCTCTAGGGAAGGTGACTCCACAAACTCTCTGGGCAGCCTGTTCTAGGCTCCATCACCCTCACAGTAAAGAACTTCCTCCTCATGTTGAGGTGGAACCTTCTATTCTCCAGTTTACACTCATTTTTCCTTGTCCTATTGTTGGACACTACAGAGAAGAGGTTGGCTCCTTCTATTTGACACCGACTCTTCTGATATTTGTAGACATGAATAAGGTCCCCTCTCAGCCTTCTCTCAATACTAAACAGCCCCAGTTCCCTCAGCCTTTCTTCATAAGGGAGTTGCTCAAGTCCCTTAATCATTCTCAAACTCTCCATTGGACTCTTTCCAGTAGATCCCTGTCTCTCTTAAACTGGGGATCCCAAAACTGGACACAGTATTCCAGGTGTGGTCTAACTCAGGCAAAGCAAAGGGGGAGGAGAACCTCCCTACACCTGCTGGACACACTTTTTTTAATGCACCCCAGGATGCCATTGGCCTTTCTGGACACAAGGGCCCATTGCTGTCCCATGGAGAACTTGCTGTCCACCAGGACTCCAAAGTCTTTCTCCGTGGTGCTGCTTTCCATCAGAGCAACCCATAAATTGTACTGGTGCCTGGTGTTATTCCTCCCCAGATGCAGGACTCTACACTTGTCCTTATGAACCTCATCAGGCTCCCCTTTGCCCAGCTCTCCAGACTGTCCAGGTCACACTGGATGGCAACACAGCCTCTGGTGTGTCAGCCACTCCTCCCATTTTCATAACATCAGCAAACTGGCTGAGGGTGGACTCTCTCCCTTCATCCAGGTCGGTGATGAAGATATTGAATAAAACTGGACCCAGTACTGATCCCTGGGAACACAACTGTCCACAGGTATATTCAAAACAGCAACTGATCCTTTAATGTTTATTGATATAAAGGAAGTAACTAGCTGTAAAGAGATGTGAAATTCACAGCAGGTTAACACAGTAAACTGAAGTTTCACTAAAAGTGGATTTACAATGGAGAAAAATGTTTTAAACTTGTCACAATACAGAAAGCATTGGGAGAAGGAAGGAAATTATTTTAGTTTGTCTATATCTTGCATTAGCACTACAACCAACCATTCTATGATTTAATTACAGCCTACCCAACAGTTATGTTAGACATTGAAAAACTAGGGGGGAAAGAAAAAAAATCACAGGAAAAAAACCCAAAACATATGGCATCGGATAGGAGGCAAAGCTCCTATATGAGAATCACTGAGGAATCCTGCTCTATTTAGCTTTGGAAGAAATGAGATTAAGACTGGTAAGAACAGAAGTAGAGATCGCGAAAGATTTAATAATATCCATGAAATCAGGATAGCACAGAGAACAGAAATTGGAAATAATCATTCAAATACTGCATTTGTTAAAAATAAACAACAACAAACAAAACATCAAAAACCATGACAACATTAGCAGTTAAAAGTTAAAAAATCTGAAACAAGCAAAATTGCTTGTATTCTTTTCTTTTGACATGCACAAAATTTGTGAAAATAATTGCCAAAGGATGTGATGGCACCAGATTATAGAAATCTGTTAAAAAGGATTTCAGACAATTTTGCAAGGATAGGATCTTTGGTTCTAAGGCAACCTACAGCTTAGAAACTGTAAACTGAATGCTGGACCCTGAAAGGTTCCTGAGAAACCATCATCTCAGTGCTTGCCAGGCATTAATCTTTTCCAAAAAGATCCAGTGTGATGATGAAGGTTGACTTCAGTCTGAACCACAAGGGTAGTAAATAAAGTTTGTCCATATACATTTTGTTACATTGCACAGAATGAGGACCCCCTAGAAATAATTCTTCCATTGTATAGTCTGTTAAACAGAAATGGAGTGTGGGAAGAGGACAAAGATGTCAGTGGGGTTACACCATTTCCAACATGGTGATTTCTGTTTTTCTTGTGCTGTTACATTTCCAGAATTCCCAGATTATTCATATTCTACCTAATTAGTCAGCAGCAACATAATCTGTGTTATCCTATTTTTGTTAATCATAATTATGTTAAGAAATCATGATATTAACATTCTTCTCTTGGTGCATTAGTAATATGTTGATCATCAAAATGTATTAATGTATTTGCCACAAAAATATATTTAATCAAAGTTTTGTTTCTTTTTACTAAGCCTCTTGACTCATGTTTGTTTCAAAGGCTGTTAGAGTGACAAAAATAAAAGCTGCTTCACTGAAAGTCAGCATGATTCCAGTGAGTCTAGAAGCCTTGAGCACTAACTAATCCTGCACAGCACTTCCATATTAAAAATGTTAAGCCAAGAAAACTGTATTAAGTTTCAGGGTCCAAAATAAAAATTACACTAGATAATCAAAACCCCAAAATTTGAACAGCTGTCATGTAAGCCAGGTGATGGAAGAAAAAGGTCAGTAACTATTGATGTAATGGAGCTGCTCAAATACAGATTATCTGACTAAAAAGTGAAACAGACTTAGATATTAAGATATTAACACAACTTTAAGAAGAATGGGTATAACTGAGACTGCTTATATTGTCATGATATCCAATTGATGTATTAAATCCAAACAAAAGAAAGAAATCAGTGAGAGATTAACATTCAGACAGCAAACATCATAACCTTCAACTCTAAGTCATATGCAGGGGAGCTTCAGGAATCTGTTTTACTATTCAGAATGGCCCAATCATTAGTAATCCAAAACATTTGTTTGCAACAGCTTTATAGAGCTGACACACAACAATATTCCTATTCAAGCACATTATAGGCATTATTTACTTCACCTTTTCATCAAAAACAGACCTTTTCCTTACAATGGTCATGCAGCCATATGAAAAGCACAAAGACCTATGTCTTTGCAAACTGCTAGCTTTATGGCAGACTTCTCTTCAATAACAATTAAGTACTATTACTTTATTATAAAATTCTGGCTTCTTGTAAGAATGTAGAAGAGATGCCAAAGTACTTTCAATGAAAAAAAAAAAAATGGACACTGAAGAAGACAAGCCCTCTTACTCAATACTAAGAGGCACAACTGAGCCCCTTGGCCATGGGTGGGAGGGAGGGAGCCTCCAGAAAAGCCTGGCTAAGAAAGCTCGGCAGTCCATTCATCATTCCCCCACCCTGCTCAGACTGGGAGGAGGGCAGGAGGCTGGGAGAGTCTTGGAGGGTGTTTTCATATTTGCCTTTGCTTCTCACCAAACTGGCAAAAAATTAATTTTCCTGAAGTTTAATCTGTTTTGCCCATGTCGATAGCCAGTAAGTGACCACTCTGTCTTTATCTGGACCAGTGAGCATTTCACCTTATTTTAGAGCCACAGAAAATGATCAGAAGACTGGGCATGAGGCTATGAGGACAGGCTGAGAGAGTCAGAGTTGTTCAGCCTGAAGAAATGGAGGCTCTGAGGAGACCTTGTAGCACCTTCAAGTACCTGAAAAGGGACTATAAGAAAGCAGGAGAGGGTCTATTCGCAAGGATTTGTAGTGACAGGAGAAGGGGTAATGGCTTTAAGCCATTTAGGTTAGATGTTAGGAAAAAGTTGTTTAATGTGAGGGTGATAGATCACTGGAATGGGTTACCCAGGGAAGTGGTGTATGCCCCATTCCTGGAGACATCTGAGATCAGGTTTGACAAGGCTCTGAGCAGCCTGACCTGGTTAAGGAGTGAGAGACAGGGAGCAGCAGGGTGGGCATCTGGCAGCCAGTCAAAGTCAACCCTCCACAGAAATCGTGGTTAACCTTGTAACTACCTATTTGTGGAAATCAAGCACATGTCCTACAGTTCACAGTGATTAGTAATTCAAAACTACTCTCTTAATATGAAAGAATGATACCCAAAAGTGCTGTCAAATCATGTAAGGGCTGTATAGGTTGTTTCCAAATGAGATTCCTTTATAGGCTGACTGTATTATAAATAGCACTTCAAAAGAAACCTATAAAATAGCCTTTATTGTCTATCTGACATTATTAAATTTTCACTTCTATAAAGTAAGTTAACTTTAAAAGTTAAGGATTAGCTTCAGCTAAGTTTCCTTGTAAATTGAAACGACCTCTCTTTCACTTATTTTTCTTGTACATTAACAAGGAAAGAAGCTCATTGCCATGCCAAAAAATGCATTAGGTAAGGAAATGGAATTGACCCTGACAACACCACTGGAGTTTAGATAAATACGTTTCCTGTGATTTGTGAAAGACTAACCTATTTGCAAGAAGTGAATGGGAGGTCTGTATTTCATAGTTTCTCCAAGTATGTAAGATAATTAAGACATTCAATGCACTTCTTACAAAATATGTTTTTACAACGTATTGTAAAAATCTGAAAAGACATCTATCAGCAAAACATTGTTTCTCATCATAGACATTACTCTGCATTAGAAGAAAAGATAAATGCCTCTCTCATATGTCTTCAGAGGGTTACTTCAGTGCAAAGGTACCTGGAATTCTCCAGTTGCCTTTTCTTTCCTTGTGTCTGTTTTGAGCCCTCCCCTGACACAGCTCTGCCAAGAGACCTTCTACCTTTCATCAGGTCTGCTGGTATTTTTCCTCTTGACAGTTACATTAGTTCTTCACAGTTTCTATATTGAAAGGTGAACAAGCTCTCTTCTGAGTTCTTTCTAGGGCTAGAATTCTGTGAAATATGAGAGATAATCCTAAAGGATATAAATATATAACTGACCCTCTCAGATAGTATCAGTGTTTGCCCCCTCTCTTTGGTTATTCAGAATCTGCTTGGGAAAGCTGTGCTCTCAGACTGAGTTGATACTGACATAATATTTCTCAGCATTTTAATAATATAACCATGTCTGCTTCCTAGTGTTGCAACACTAGGATTCATACCTGGCTTTTGAGTCTTTCTCTGTCAAATAAATATTTTTTGATGGAAAATAGGTTACACCCACAACATAATAACTGGTCTATTTCAAGACCAATTTCTAATATATGGCCAGAAAATGATGGCTGTGGAAGAATAATTGGTTGGTCATATAAAGCAGCTTTAACTCCCTTCACGTGTTTAGCTTAATAGTTTTCTTAAGGGCACTCATGTTTTCATGGTCCCAATAAAGGTTAACAAAGGTCTTCTGTAGAAAATCTTAGCTTTGTTTAGCATTAGCTTGTCAGGTCAGCCCAAACAGAGGAAAGTTCTGCAGCATAGTCCCAGATTTCTCACTTCCTTTTCCTTTTTTTTTTTTTTNTGATAGAACTGAATGGCTGATATTTTTTCCATATTATGTCTATATTGGCTTAATTCTGGAAAAGAAATTTGGCACAGGGTTATTTCAAATATAGTACTTCAACAAGTATGACCTTTGGTCCCAAACTGATGCAATATAAAGATTTTTGTGTTTTGAAATTACTTCCTATACTTTATCTTTCTTTTATATATATATATAAGTTTTTTAATTTCAAATTTAAACACATAAAATTATTTTCTTTGCATTTGTTCAGGTGTGCATATGCGTACTAATTCCAACATTGATAATGCAGACTTAAAGAGGGGAGTATTTTTTGCCTCAGCTGCAAGCTATGACTCAGTAAAACAAACACAGAGAGTTTTATCCCCCATCCCTAGATAATCATAGATGGGACAGGTGCTGCTTGAGCCACCTGCTGTAATTTACAATAGACTGAAAGTACTTCCAGCTGTGCCAGGTGTTGAACACATCAGGGAAGCATTAAAGCTTTCTGCCACCAAGGAACTGCAGATTTCATTCCCTGCTCTCTTTTCTTGATCTCCAACACCTCCTGATCACAAATCTGACACAGTCTGTTGACAAGAGTGATGTAAGAACTAATGTCACAGCACTATCTCAAATAATCCTGTCAAGTTGGGTATTCTGCTAGTTTAGGGTCAGTTTGTACTGATATGAAGGGGGAAAAAAAAATGAAGCCATCCTGTGAGGAACAGCTGAACTCCTTTAGGATCAAGTGCAATCAGTTGTTACCTGCATTACTTAAAGACCATTATTGCATACTATGCAATATTTACATGGACAGTCATGCTGAAGCAAGACAACATACTTTTCCGGTTATTTTTGATGCAGTAATAAATGCAGAACAGTAGAATGTACTGCAAAGTACACTGAATGGTACATTATAAGGTTGTCATTTCGATTGAAGTGCTCTGTACAGAGGATGGGGAGACAGAACGGTTTCTTAGTGGAACTTTGACATAGAATTATGTAATTGAATTAGAGTCACATGTTTCTTTTTCATGTACACAAAGCAATTATTTTTTAATAATATGTGGAAAATGAACTGGTGATGACAGCAAGCTTTTAAAATCTTTTTTTCTGAGGGGTTGCTTTGCAAGAACTCCTTGAGACTTGTAAAAAAAATCCCACATTGTCAAAATGTTTCAAAGCCTCTCGTCCACCTATTGTTTCATACAGTTTGTTGTTATTTTGTACAGAGTTGCTTTCACTAAGAAAGTATTCTTTTAATTGCATTGTGAAGGGGTTATTTATTACTTTTGAAATAAGCAGCAAACTGGAAAAACAATTTATAGCAATGCAAACTAATCCTCCAAATTACTCTTTTTCCATTCACAATCTTCTTTTTTAATTACTAGTAAATGTATAAATAAATAATGATAGTTGGCATGAAATGATGACATAAGGGCATTATGTTTCCCCATCAAATCCTTTAAGAGACATTATGCAAACAAAATACAAATATTTCTTGATATAAGGCTCAAGACTGAAATTTCAAGTACAACAGACAGTTACAAGAAATATAGGTCCATCAGTATGCAAGAATGTTACCTAACAGCCAATTAAAACAGTGTTTGAATTCTCCTTCACCCATTTGCTGTACATGCACAAAAGGTCCATGGTATATTCACAGATTCACAGATATTAGGGGTTGGAAGGGACCTAGNAAATATTTTTTGATGGAAAATAGGTTACACCCACAACATAATAACTGGTCTATTTCAAGACCAATTTCTAATATATGGCCAGAAAATGATGGCTGTGGAAGAATAATTGGTTGGTCATATAAAGCAGCTTTAACTCCCTTCACGTGTTTAGCTTAATAGTTTTCTTAAGGGCACTCATGTTTTCATGGTCCCAATAAAGGTTAACAAAGGTCTTCTGTAGAAAATCTTAGCTTTGTTTAGCATTAGCTTGTCAGGTCAGCCCAAACAGAGGAAAGTTCTGCAGCATAGTCCCAGATTTCTCCCTTCCTTTTCCTTTTTTTTTTTTTTAGTTGCTGATTTTTTGATTGTTGTTGGTTTGCCTTTTCTTTTTTTAGTTTTTCGTTTGGGTTTTTTTCTAAAAAAAAAATACATATATTGTATTGACTACAGTCTTCCTGTTCTTTAATAGCTTATTATATAACACAAAGTAAAATGCAAATGCTTTAATACTTTTCCTGATGGAGACACTGAGAAAGCATAACTTTAGCTTGCACACTATTTATTTCCCCGAAATGTCGTGCAGCCAGCTTTTGCCAACCAGTGTTGAGCTGTTTCCCAAACATCACCAGCCCTCAGTCACCTTCTGTCCAGTATTATTGTGCCACAGCATGGCAGGTGCTGCATTGCAACAGCAGTCAGTTTTGATCAGTGTTTTGATAGAACTGAATGGCTGATATTTTTTCCATATTATGTCTATATTGGCTTAATTCTGGAAAAGAAATTTGGCACAGGGTTATTTCAAATATAGTACTTCAACAAGTATGACCTTTGGTCCCAAACTGATGCAATATAAAGATTTTTGTGTTTTGAAATTACTTCCTATACTTTATCTTTCTTTTATATATATATATAAGTTTTTTAATTTCAAATTTAAACACATAAAATTATTTTCTTTGCATTTGTTCAGGTGTGCATATGCGTACTAATTCCAACATTGATAATGCAGACTTAAAGAGGGGAGTATTTTTTGCCTCAGCTGCAAGCTATGACTCAGTAAAACAAACACAGAGAGTTTTATCCCCCATCCCTAGATAATCATAGATGGGACAGGTGCTGCTTGAGCCACCTGCTGTAATTTACAATAGACTGAAAGTACTTCCAGCTGTGCCAGGTGTTGAACACATCAGGGAAGCATTAAAGCTTTCTGCCACCAAGGAACTGCAGATTTCATTCCCTGCTCTCTTTTCTTGATCTCCAACACCTCCTGATCACAAATCTGACACAGTCTGTTGACAAGAGTGATGTAAGAACTAATGTCACAGCACTATCTCAAATAATCCTGTCAAGTTGGGTATTCTGCTAGTTTAGGGTCAGTTTGTACTGATATGAAGGGGGAAAAAAAAATGAAGCCATCCTGTGAGGAACAGCTGAACTCCTTTAGGATCAAGTGCAATCAGTTGTTACCTGCATTACTTAAAGACCATTATTGCATACTATGCAATATTTACATGGACAGTCATGCTGAAGCAAGACAACATACTTTTCCGGTTATTTTTGATGCAGTAATAAATGCAGAACAGTAGAATGTACTGCAAAGTACACTGAATGGTACATTATAAGGTTGTCATTTCGATTGAAGTGCTCTGTACAGAGGATGGGGAGACAGAACGGTTTCTTAGTGGAACTTTGACATAGAATTATGTAATTGAATTAGAGTCACATGTTTCTTTTTCATGTACACAAAGCAATTATTTTTTAATAATATGTGGAAAATGAACTGGTGATGACAGCAAGCTTTTAAAATCTTTTTTTCTGAGGGGTTGCTTTGCAAGAACTCCTTGAGACTTGTAAAAAAAATCCCACATTGTCAAAATGTTTCAAAGCCTCTCGTCCACCTATTGTTTCATACAGTTTGTTGTTATTTTGTACAGAGTTGCTTTCACTAAGAAAGTATTCTTTTAATTGCATTGTGAAGGGGTTATTTATTACTTTTGAAATAAGCAGCAAACTGGAAAAACAATTTATAGCAATGCAAACTAATCCTCCAAATTACTCTTTTTCCATTCACAATCTTCTTTTTTAATTACTAGTAAATGTATAAATAAATAATGATAGTTGGCATGAAATGATGACATAAGGGCATTATGTTTCCCCATCAAATCCTTTAAGAGACATTATGCAAACAAAATACAAATATTTCTTGATATAAGGCTCAAGACTGAAATTTCAAGTACAACAGACAGTTACAAGAAATATAGGTCCATCAGTATGCAAGAATGTTACCTAACAGCCAATTAAAACAGTGTTTGAATTCTCCTTCACCCATTTGCTGTACATGCACAAAAGGTCCATGGTATATTCACAGATTCACAGATATTAGGGGTTGGAAGGGACCTAGAAGATCATCTAGTCCAACCCCCCTGCCTGAGCAGGATCACCTAGACCAAGGCACCCAGGAACAGATCCAGGCGGCTCTTAAGTGTCTCCAGAGATGGAGACTCCACAACCTCCCTGGGCAGCCTGTTCCAGAGCTCTGTCACCCTTATTGAGAAAAAGTTTTTCGTTGTGTTTCCGTAAATGGCCAGCCCCTACTTAACATACTTTATGTTGGTAAAGTTATAAAAATGAGTTTTAAATCTGAGATCACTGATGATATATCTACTAGATCATCAGATGATTTTTCACATTTGATACATCAGCATGTGCTAAAACTCACAGCTGGGTATGAAAACTGAGGTACAAACCATTTCTACTGACAGCAAAAAGGTAGTAAAACTGATTTTCTCAGGTGGCCTTTCAGCTGTCTACCTCAATGTATAAGCTCTATTTACTTATCTTGCCAAGTTTTGGTAAGATAACTATCTGATTATTTGCTGTTTTATTCAGTAACAGAGACTGGCAACCATACTGCAATGCTGTTCTCTCTATTCCAATTAACCTACAATCATCATCTAGTCCAGCTGTCTGACCAATTCGGAGCTGACCAAAAGTTAAACCATACTGAGCATTGTCCAAATGCCTCTTTAACAGTGACAGGCACTGACCAGTGTTTGACCACCCTCACAGGCAAGAAATGTATTCTGATAGCTAGGACCTCCCCTGATGCAGCTTTGAACAATTCCCACTTGTTACCACTGGGTACCAGGGAGAAGAGCTCAGCACCTCCCTCTCCCCTTCCTCAGGAAGCTGAGGGAGAGAGCAAAGTTGCCCCTCTCCTTTTCTTTAAACCAGGAAAGCCCAAAGTCCTTAGCTGCTCCTTGTAGGATTTTCCTTCCAGTCCTTTAACCAACCATGTTGTCCTCCTCTGGACACATTCAAGGACCTTAACATCCTTCTTGAATTGTGGGGCCAGAACTGTACACAGTACTCAAGGTGAAGCGGCACCAATGCTGAATACAGTGGGATAATCACCTGCTGTGACCATCTGTTTTTACCATGTTTGATGAAGCCCAGGCTGTAGTTTGCCCTCCTGGCTGCCAGGGCACACTGCTGACTCCTGCTGAGCCTCCCATCAACCAGCACCACCAGATCCCTTTCTGCAGGACTGCTCTCTAGCCACAATTCTCCCAGTCTGTGCTTGAGTCTAGCGCTACTCTATCCAGACATAAGTACAAGCAAAGTTCTAAGGAGGTAGTGAAAGTTCTTCAAGATCAAGGAAAATCAAATAATGTGGTCAAACAACAATTTAAACTTTTTCAGGAAAGTTTAAATTAGCTCACTTTTCCAGAATAGCTCACAGGATCCTCCAGGATACTCAAGAAGATAATCGAGGGAACAGCTCTGTTAATACTCTCAGAGGTGAACAGATGCTATGAGCATTTCTACACCTTGAAGTTTTTGAGTACTGAGCCATTCAATACACAACCAAAGGTACAGTATTGCAGTCTCATAACTAGAAATGAAAGGAACTACAGGTATTTAGGGACTTAATTTTTTTCTCATCTTCAGCTTAAATGCCTCCCCCTGCTCTTTCTTCATACACAAAAAGATACTAAGGAACTTATGTAAAGCACTGAAGTACCTTTGTAATCCTGAAACTGGATAATCCACTTTGAGGATGTTCATCCAACTACTTAAAATTATTTGTGACCAATATTAGCTTATCAAAAACAACCGACCTGAAAACAGCACTTCACAAGTACAAACCATTTAACCTTTTACCACATACTTGCACATAGGCATTCTCTTCACAGTTTCCAATGATCCGTATTTAGCTTTCTAAGCAAGCAGCAGTATACAAATAGAGATTTCATCTTTTACCACTGATGTCATAATGCTGAAACAAGCAATAGCTTCCCCTGCTTTGTTAGACACATGCATGTTCTGAGGAGTCCAGTATCATAAAACACACCTAAAGGAAAATTCTATGGGCTGTGGAATAAAATAATATTTAGTAAATTAGGATGCCTTCCTTAATACCTTTGTTTGAAAACCTACCCTTTTATGTAGCACAAGTTTTTGAAGTAAGTTTAACTAGATTTCACTGGAATCAAACACAATTTCTCACAGAACCAATTATCATGTTATCATAGCAACATCAAGGTTGGAAAAGACCTTCAAGAACATAAAATCCAACTATGAACTCTACTCTAACAAGTCTACCACTAAGTCATATCCCCACGCACCACATCTATACGGCTTTTCAGCAGGGATGGTGATCAGACACCTCCCTGGGCAGCCTCTTCCAATGCCTGACAACCCTTTCAGGGAAAAAACGCTCCTAGTGTCCACTCTAAACCTCCCCTGGTGGAGCTTGAGGACATTTCATCTTGTTCTATTGCTAGTTACTTGTGAGAAGAACAAGCACCTACCTCTTTACAACGTAATTTCAGGTAGTTGTAGAAAGCAATAAGGTTTCCCCTCAGCCTCCTTTTCTTCAGACTAAACAGCCCCAGTTCCCTCAGCTGCTTGTCATAAGACTTGTTTTCCACACCCTTCACCAGCTTAGTTGCTCTTCTCTGGATCCACTCCAGCAGCTCAGTGGCTTTCTTGTATTGAGGTGCCCAAAACTGAACACAGTACTTGAGGTACGGCCTCACCGGTGCTGAGTAGGGGGGGACAATTATGTGCTCCTGCTGGCCACACTACTTCTAATACAAGCCAGGATGCAGTTGGCCTTCTTGGACACCTGGGCACACTGCCAGCTCATATTCTCATATATTATATAAGCTCATATATTATACCAAAATCCTATAAATTCCAAAGTGACAGAAAGAAAATAATAACTGTATGTCAGTGAAATGCAGAATTTTGTCATTCCGTTCTATTAAATTATGTAGAAAGCTGTCCAAAGTATTCAACAAATATAATACAAAGATAAAATGGCTTACACACATGCACACAAATATAGAATCATAGAATCATTTTGGTTAGAAGAGACCTTCAAGATCATCATGTCCAACCACTAACATACCACTGCCGAGTCCACCACTAAACTATGTCCCTCAGTACCACATCTACACGACTCCACCACCTTCCTGGGCAGCCTGTTCCAGTGCTTTACAACCTTGACAGCAAAGACATTTTTCCCAATATCTAATCTAATCTAAATATCCCCTGGTGCAACCTGAGGCCATTTGCTCTTGTCCTAATGGTTGTTACATGGGAGAAAACACCAACACCCCCCTCACTACAACCTCTTTTTAGGTAGAGTCTGCTTTTCATTGTAGAGCAATAAGGTCTCCCCTCAGCCTCCTCTGTTCCAGGCTAAACATCTCCAGTTCCCTCAGATGCTCCTTGTAAACCTAGTCCTCTAGACCCTTCATCAGCTTATACATGTCCAAGTTCTTAACAAATGTTCC
Organism: Ceyx cyanopectus; assembly: GCA_013401355.1. NCBI lineage: Eukaryota > Metazoa > Chordata > Aves > Coraciiformes > Alcedinidae > Ceyx > Ceyx cyanopectus. The sequence continues at coordinate 13,975 of VYZU01034066.1, forward strand.
AGTACCTATGTTGCCACCTACCTAAATGTCCACTCCAGAGTAGAAACAGAACACTAGATGATACGATACCAAAAGATCAGGTCTGTATAATTTGAAATACACAAATTAGGTTCAGAAAGCTTCACTGATCTCCTTAGTTTTGTCCTTTTTAATTCTATTTTCAGCTCCAAGTTTGTAATTTTTTTCTGTACTAATTGCCATCCAAAATTTCCTCCCGAATTTCCCTGTGTTTTCTTAGCTCTCTTGTAGCTTTCTTGGTTCCTTCTCAAGACTTGGACTGCAACAAATATGTAGAAAGAGGCAGAAGCTTGTTTGTAAAAGCAAAAAAAAAAGCCACAAAAATGCTCCTTTGATCATTTACACTCAGCATAAATGTTAAGAATAACATCTGGAAACTATTCTTCCAAAGTAGTCAAAACAGAATATTTTTAGTTTACTGCACTTCCCTTGTGGCTTTGCTTTTGCATTTATTCTGAGAAACTCAACAATATTTTGACTGTCAAAACTTTCACAGTATCCTTCACAGTGAAATGAAATTGTCTTAGAGGTTCTGCCCTGATTTATTAATGCAAAATTAACTTGTAAGAAAGAAAAATACTTTAAATAAAATATTTCCTTATTTGTGTTTATATGCAATTCTTTACGTTTTGGAATCTCAAAACATATTCGTGTTAATTACACATTGTAAGT
>VYZU01034068.1:0-14961 GCA_013401355.1 Ceyx cyanopectus
GGTCACAGCAGCACCTCTTCTTTATGCAAAAATGGCTGTAAAACAGAGACAGGGTGCCACAGCAGCTCTTTCATGACCATGAGCTTGATGTGCTCCAATCACAGATTTCTAGTTTAAAAGCAGCAAGGTGACCATGCCAGTGGTTAGAGACAGACACAGTGTCACCAGAGAGGTGCCATGGTGATTTGCAAAGGCAGCCAGGACTGGCTTTCACTAAAAAGCTCTAAGGTGTTACAAAGGCTCAGACCTGTCGTGTCTCATACCAGTGCCTCCTCCCACCACCTGCTTGCTTCCCAGAGCTGGAGGCTGCTGTCTGGGTTAGAGTCAACTGACTGTTACTCACAGAGCCCATTCCCTCTCTGTGTGAAAAAGTGACCAAAAACTGTATATAATCAAGCCATAAGTTTTCAGTTACACACTGCTCCTTCCACTAGTGACAAGCAGCACTGTGTAACAACTGAGTCTTGCTAGTCAGTCTAGGAGTGAGCAAATGTGTTAGAATACTAATAATACACTAATAATAGCTCTAATAATACAAGTCACTTGTCTCTTAGTTTTTTAATTAGTTTTCAGAACACCAGGAATGCAGTGATGACATTTGGGTTGGATTTGACTGAAGCCTCTTACTCAATCCCATATCAAATGTTCTGGTTTCAAACGTGGATCACAGAGGGGGTTTCAAGACAAACTTGACAACAAGTCCCTTGGAACAGCTCAGATGTGAATATTCTGTACTGGTAAGGAGCAGTGGCTTATGAAGATGATATGCAGCCTTCATTATCAACCAGCACAGGTGGTGCAGCTGACTAAGCTCAGAAGGCTGTTTATCTTGTTCTGGGAGGATCTTTTCTCTCTGGCAGCTGAATACCTAGCTATTCTCCTCAGTGCATTTCCATACTCCAGACATACCCTACAGCCTTTTGCATGCTGCATGAAACACTCCCCATCACACTCTCTCCCTAAAGGCATTCATTATTCATCCAAAACCAGGCACGGCCCAGGCAGACTACCAGCAGACAGAAAGTCTGGATCATTTCTGTACAGCCACCTCTGACTGGGAAAGGGAAACCTGCCTTTTGTGGACAGGTTGCTCCACCCAAAATCAGCCACTCAGCAACACAGCCAGAAGCATGAGCAAAATGCTGGTAAACAGGATGACTTGCACCAAACATCAGCTGGCTAGCAGCAAACCAGCCTCTCCTAACAAGTCCATCCTGTCTGTTAACAGCAGTGATACAGAGTTAGAACTAGAAGCATTGTTTTTCTGTCCAGGAATCCACCAACCCCATCCTTTTTGGACACTCTTACCATATTTGTGTGACACCCTGCACAGTGATTAGATCAAACTTGCATGTAAAGCACAAAACAGAATAGTAAAGCATATGAATTGTCACTAAACTGAGGTTAGTCTTCTCTGCCTTCAATCTCTATAAGCCTCCTGAGGTCTGTTTGGGACTGCAAACACCCTGGAGCTTTAACTGCACCTAGAACCATGCAAGAGAAATTGCTGCTCAGAATCTCAGTCTCCCTACTGTTAAAATTCTTCCCAGTCAACAGCCAATACATACAGCTTGGCTGAGCTGGACCAATGCCAGGACTTCTCTAACACAGTCAACAGACCACAAATGGAAAATGGAACTGAATAAACAAGCAGGAAGGCAAATATTTGATTCTTACCTTTCTAATTGTCTAATGTGTTCCTGCCTACAGGAATGCAAGGGGGGGAGGGGCAGAGTTGTATGTTCTCCAGTTGACAGGACACTTAAAAAGAATGTCCTTTTTATTCCTGGAGTTATCTCCATTACCTAAGACATGACTCTCTAGAAGATGAGTTCTTTTAATTGCTTGCCTAGCTAAAATGCAATCTAAAAAGCAAAAGGCACAGAATCCCAGCAGATTTTTTATGAAAAGAACAGAGAAACAAAGTGTTCAGGAAATTCAACTCTAAGCAAGCCAGTGCCCAACAGCTGTGTGAACAAATCCTGCAGTTTCCAGTGCTATTGGTGCAAAAGAAATAAAGGGGAGACTGAAAGCAGGAGAGGAAGCTCAGGGGGGAAGCTTGATAGCTACAGAATAAATCAATATGCCAGTGGCAAAACAGACAAGACATCCAGGCTTCTATTCTCCTTTGCATTTATACCTGAAGCTTTACACTTCCATTTGTCTCAATATAACCACTGGTCAGCTTGCAGGGAAAATCTATCACGTGCCAATTAAAGGTCTGCCCAGAAAACTTATAATAAGTTTGATATCAATAGAGATATTAAGCACTGGTAAATAACCCAAATAGTAACAGAGGCATTATTTATCTTCCTACCCAATTTTGAACATGTGTCATTAGGACAGCGTGGTTGGATTTTCCAAACAAAAGGTCACTTAGTAATCACAGAAAATGCTCAACTGGAACTGTGCAGATATTTTTAGAAAGAGCTTTGAAAGCCCAGCCAATTATCCATATATTCTGAGCACAACTGTGTGCAGTGAACTAATATAAATGTGGCTCTCTAGCAAACAGTTCCAAAACAGGCATGATACAAGCTCTGAAAACCAGGCTCATTTAATCTGCTTTAGACAATATAAAAATAATGGCAAGTGGCAACTTAATTCATTTGTGTCTTCTTGAACAATCAAGACTGAAGTAATAGTGACATATATTGGTGTATCAAGGTGGAGGTGACTTTGGTGATTTCAAACTGCAGCCAGAACTCATGCTTTCCACAGCATGCTTACAGGTCACATCCCTCTTCACTGCCCCATAGCTACAAAGCCAGGCTTAACCTTGCCTAAGTTTCTTCTCTGTATTTTCATTTTCAGAAATCTTTGAGCCTGCTCTGAATGTTTAACACTATCCAATGCCATTTCATAGCATCTCAAAGCAAAGAGATTACCTTCAGCTGACACCCCAAACCAGTGGGAGACCAGGCAGTGGTTTGTGAACAGAGACCCATAGGCTGGGCTATGTGAATTCTTTTTCACCAGCTCTGTTCCAAGCAGTCCTTTTCTTTGGGACCAAAATGACACTTATTACTTACTGTAATTGCTTCCTAATATGAGATTACTTCAGGCACTTACTGAAGGTGTATCCTGCTGAACATCCTCAAAACTAACTTTACTGCTGCAAACCTGCAAGTTCATCCAGCATTTTATAAAAGGAAAGCAGAAGAGCAGATTTGCTTTGGTGTTTCTCAAGACAAAGAGTTAGAACATTACCAGCATGACAGGAATAGCATAATTTCCTTCCTATGTTAAAACTACACAACTCTGAGCCAACATGAACACCTCTTTAACAACAATTCCTCCTTTCTCAGGAGTGCAGGACCCTGTGACTGTCCCAATACAGGCATTTCATGGAAATTTCTCTTTATCTAGGATGCTCTAGATACCCACAGTTGTAATTCACACCATCTGGCAAGTGCCTGTATTGTAAAGACTCATTCCAGTCAGGAGTACTAACAAGCCTCTGGTATTTGTGGTTAGATACATGCTCCTGGCACAAAGCATTGGCTTTATTTTTATGCAGTCTCAACCTTCATGATGGCATAGAAGGGCTTAAGAATGAATCCTCAAAGAGGTGGAAAAAAAAAGCCAACCCTAAAGATGTAATTTACAATGCCCATGCAACCTGGAACTTTACAAGTTTGGGGTCATCAGTACCACTGAAGATTCCCAAAGTACATAAACTAATTAGGAGACAGGCACGACCAGGAACTTCATGATGACAAACAAGATAAATCTGCCTGCTTTTACAATAGGAAGCAAGTAAACAAGTAATAGTGATTTTTTAAAACCCAAGCCCCCTAAAAAAAAAAAAGGCAAACCAAAAAAACAACAGCCAACCAAAGCATCTGTAAAAACATTAACAGCCCTACAGGAGATTATGGGTTTTCTGTCCTTAAATAATTAAATAAAACACAAAATGTTCCCTTCAGCCTTGCTATTTCTTTAATTAGTCCCTCAAGAGAGGGAGTCTTGCAGTTACATTTAAATCTCAATCAGAGCAATTGTCAGATGAAGTGCACAAGCAACTCACTGCAAATGACTTTGATCAGGAGGTTTTTCAAGGCTCACCAGGTGCTCTCATGAAAGTTGCATGGAACTCAGGACACTGCAGAAGCACAGGCAGGCTGCCCCTCTCCTCCACTGGCACCCTCACATCTCTCTAAGCTGCCTCACACAGCAGCAGAATTAAAACTGCTTGTTCTTTTGAACTTTATAAGAATAAAAGAAATACAATCAGAGCAGCATTTAAATACACGTGAGAAAAGTACCTACTGAAAAAAAAGTGACAAAACCAACACCAACATTTTTACAGCTGCCATTTTTATCAAGGTCCATCAGCAGGTTTTAGAAGTCATTTTATCTAACATTTACTGGGGAGGTAACCTTGGAATTTATACATGTCACAGGTATCTCTTCCAGGAAATAACATTTGACATGTCCCATTGAGAAGTGACTCAAAAAATGCATCAGTGGCTTACCAAGCTGTGGTGTGGCCATGCTGGTACCAGGAGTACATTGCAGTGTCTAGGGCATAATCATGAACAGGACACCCAAACTTCCCACGCTGAAGCTTGAAGGCAGGGGGGGAGCTGTAAACCTGCTGCTGCCTAGGAGCTGATTTTGCTCATGTGCTCAGACCTTGGCTTTTCATGACTATTTTGTTCTCTGCACTTTCATAGAGCTGCTTCTGGTGCTGTGAACCTCTATAGTTTCATCCTCATCCTCTTCATACTCCCTTACAGAGGCTGAGTGTGATGAGCAGTTCTTGGTAGTCCTGGCTTGTGGGTGGTAAATGGAGTTACAAAGGAAAAACAAGAACTGTGGGAGGTGTTCAGTTGCTATCTTGACAATTTGGAAGCATCTACAGGATTAACCAAGTTAAACCTAAAGTGCTTCAATTCCCTTTGCATCAAGCTGCTCTTGGTAAGTTTGTGGTGGAAACACCTTCTCTTTCTTACTCTCTCATGACTCTATATAGTATAATCATAAAAAAATACACCTGTTATATAACCTGTATGTGCAAAGGTATTCAATGGGCCAAGAACATTAAGAACTGAGTTGTCTTCTCTCCTTACTCTGTCACCAACACATAGAAAACAGAAGGAAATTGCCAAAACAAGTACAATACAAAAACTTAAATCCCCATACTGATCACTCAAAAAGAAATTTCCCCATGTTTCCCTCTCTTAAACTGAGCCCTTACAGCTCTGAGCCCTCAGGGTGCTGGATTTTTCCTACACTATGAATTCTGATGCAAATCTGGGCACATACACACACACACACACATACACACACAGCCCCCCAACCCTCCCCCCAAAAAACCCCCACACTTTTGAGCATCCCATCAAATGTCATGTAAATGTCAGCTTGTCAGAAGCACCCTGCAACACCACATATCCATATTTGCAGATCAAGGTGGCCCAACTGCAGGTTAAAGACAAAGAAAAACCACTCCCAACCAAAAGATGTGGACGAACACACACAACTAACTACAGAAAGAAATAAATGCCACTGTCACTGTGGCCTTTTCTCACCAAGGCTTGTTCAAAAAGCACTGCCTGTCAGGACATTAACAAAGACACAAGGATTGACTACCTTGTAATCCCATTTGCCTACTTACCTCATTTTGCCTACCCTGCAGGTTAGAAGCCACCAGCACACAGTGCTACTTCACAAGTGTTCATAGTTCTGTACTAATATCCAATGTGGTTATTCTTAACTCACAGTAAGCAGAAAGGAACTTCTTCCTTCCATGTGGACAGCTTTAGAAAAAGACACTTAATACTTGTTTTCACATTCCTAAGTCCATCCAATACTGACTGTGCATTTCCATCCACAGAAATCCATCCATCCACCTCTTGCTCTCAATGAACATCATGTTACCAGAGTGAAAACACACTCCTGAGATCAGGAGATTGGGATGTAGCCCCTGGAAAGTTAACTGCCACCACAGGCAGTGCTGCACTCACACCAACATGAACATTCCAGCACTGTACACCACCTTACCTGGCTCATGGTCCATCCCTGATCACATGAAATGCCACTGCCAGCACTCAGCTTGCTTATGTGCTGCTTAAGGTGGCCAAGGAAAGACACTTAAATGAAATATAAAAGGAATGAAGGGATAAAAGCTGCTATGAAAGAAGAATAGGCAAATAACTACCTTCATCTACCCTGCAGAATGCACTTAGCTAAATCTGTTACACATGCTCCCAGTTCTATACAACATAAGGGAAAAGAGCAGTGGCTTCTACCAATAAATCCAAGGCTGTTTTTTCTTCCATATCTCAAACTCATTAACACTGGACACAGGGAAGCATCACATTCCATTTCTAGACTGAGCAAATATTAGGCATAAAATGGTTTCCTAGACAAAATATTCTGAATTGTCACCAACTTTCTAACTGAAAAGTGACAGGATCCTTTGAAGCTCCAAGTGGATCTCAAAAATAGACCTCAGCAGGGTGTGTAAGACCAAGCTGTGAGTTGTCTTGCATGGCTCTGTGTCACTCCAGACAGTTCTGCCCATGCTTAGAGGAGTGTCTCTGCCCTTATTCCACTGCACAAGTGTCTGGCAGGCACAGGACAGACAGTTAAAGCAAGCTGGGAACAGACAAAGCTCACTCTGCTGCCAGGCTTCTCCCTCCCAGCTCCCTGCCTTCCACTGGCCACCATGGAACTGACCTCTCCTCTTTCCATGCTCTCCCTCACTGAGGGAAGCAGTTTTCCCCTGTTGGCCTTTGCTGGCCATTTACCTTGAGCTGTTTATTACTAAGTGGAGCCTCACAATGATTGTAAGTCCAAGGGAAAGCAGGAGCAAAGGGAAAACTGTATCATCCTTCCTCACTGTGACAGGCTGCATGAAATGAGATGCAGTGCTCCAACAGGCACTGTTGGATAAGATACCTCATTCTAATTAGTCTGTGTTCCATTATATTTACCTTCCAAAGTGAACTGGATTTTTTTTTAAGAGACAGAAAGGAAAACATGTGAATGCCAATGTAAATTTGCTACCATCTTTTAAAATATTGTCAGAAAGCAAAGGTAGATCAAGAAGATCTCCATCTTTCCTACCTTAGGAAAAAAGAATTTTCTGAATTTGAACTGCAGCACTATAGAAATGAAGGCTTTCCAAGAAAGTCTGTCTTCCAAGCTAAAAAGTAACATATTTTGTAGTTCTCAGTCTGTAGCTTAAAATGTCAGCAGGTTCTAGCACAGTCAACTCCACAGCAGTAGGCAATTCAGCACAAAAATCAACCCTAAAACCACAATTCCTTTGAAAAGAAAACAGTATCCCATTGATTCTTGATAGGATTTGTTTCATTACCATGTTAATGCAGCCTGCTTTACCCAGCACTCACTAAAGTGCATTTACCCTTTCAAAATGAAAAAATGAATTGGAAAACATACATAAGAATTTATTTTAGCTCTATACAGTGGCAAAAACCAATCCACCAGAGACCTAGAGGAAGTGGTCATAATTCTCAGTAGACAAGGAATCAAGGATCAGAATGAATAGTGATAATTCTGCAACTGTAGATTCTGTCCCCTGCTTCAAACAGGAAACACTTTAAAAAACATCACAAACATCCTCATCCCTTAACAATCAAACTCTTACCAAAAGCATGCACTTTACTGCAATAAATGGCAAGTGCAAGCATAATGCTTAAATATCAGGGAGCACACTGAGGAGCTTTACCTGACCAAGAGATTTCCACCATATTCCAGAGCTGAAAGAAAGTAATACCTTCAAGATCTGCTGTGATATGCATACAAATTAATGTCTCCTTCTCTTGAATGCAACCACCCTTAAGTTTCTTGTCTTTATTTCCTATACATTAGCTTACATAAAGCATCTACTACAAATAAAGTAACCCCATCTTCTGCTCCAGAACAGAAAGAACCATGACAGGAAAGCTGATCTTTCTTCTCTGAAGGGGTGGCAAAAATATGTGGTTCTAACCCTAGGCAAAACAACTTCATAGTATAAAAAATACAGTCTAAATGTGAATGACCATTCAAATAGCATAACTGAAAGGCAGGTAAGTGCACACATAAGCCCAAATTCCATGGATAGCTACACAAACTGTGCATTCCGAAGCAGGAACCACACAGGCCAAGGCTTCCCATTTGCAGTAACAATTTGGGTGCAACCCCAGCATGTAGTGGCCAGCTGACCATTTTAAGTGGACAAACAGAGTCTTGACAAGAAGGAAATTCATGGAATGAGCAAGATAACCTGAACAGAGAAAGAAAATGCAGCCAAGTTTTCCAGCAGAAAGATCTTGTTACTGCAGGACAGGCCACTTACAGTAGCCACAAGGGTTTGCCTCCCAAGGTTAGAAGAAATGGGAAACAGAATGGAATTAACCTTGATGTTATTTTAGGAAAGGTGCAAATAACTATGTTCTTTTCTGTTGCCTGTTCTGACAGCACCTCTCCTTTCCCTTGCTGGTTCACACTACTTGCAGGAACTGTTCTCACAGCCCACCTCCTGCCGTGAGCAAAGGCTTCACAGATGAAACAGAAACAAAGTGCATCTGAACTCTGAGAAAAGGACAAATGCTTCCTTCCACAGCTCTTTCAGATGCCCTGAAGCCTGCTTGATCTCCAATAAGCTCGAGCCGTTTATCAGTCGCCCACAAAAGCACCACACTGCTGATGACTTTGATCCAGCACATCAGAAAGGCAGAGGAGAGGCAGAACATTGCAATGAGATGCAGAGCTCTGTGTTTACCTGGCATTGGCTCCTTTAAGGTCACAGAAGTGTGAGAGCAGAGCTTTCACTACATCACTGCAGACAACTTTAACTACATCAATGTGACTCAGCCTCTGTCGCAGCTGCTTGGCAATCTCCCAGAAGTCTTCAGAGAGCAGCTGGTAGAGCTGCCCTTCATCTCTGCTGAGTTGCCCATACCAGGACAGGATGTAATCTCTGTAGCTGTAGTCAAACACTGAAAGGAGAAACAAAACAATGAATAGCAAAAACTGCAAAAGGGGAAGGCACGGAGGCACGTGAAGATAGAGAAAACATCCTCCACCCCTCTCCTCAAAACTTAGAGGGGTAATAGGTTTAATAACATCTTCAAGTTCTTGCCATAAAAAATAAGGTTAGTGAAGTTACAGGAATCTGCACCTAACAGGTTACTACAGGTCACTTTGCAAAGTAAAGCCTGTAAGTGGATTTGCTCAGAGTCAGGTTCCTGGCTACACACAAACCTCAAACTAACAGCTGTCCCTCAGCAGTGATCCTGGGGGTTGAGCTGTCACAGACCATGACTGTGTGCAGGCTGAAACCAGCCTTCTTCACACAGGAATGCTACACCAAAGTCACAGGTTAAAAAAAAAAGGAGAGGTGCAGGGATTTCTGGATTTCAAGACATACAGAGTACTGAACAGCACTGCAGAAAGTACATTATGGGATCAGAAGAGCTAGAGATAAGAGAGAACAAGTAGATTAGCAAGGCAGCATGAACTCCAAAAATGACAAGGTGTTCCAAAGCCTATCTACAAGCAATAAGCAAGATCACTCTAATTTCAAGTCCCATGGCAACACCATCTTCTACCACTCTGTCTTTTCTTTCTGACAACACTTGTGGGCTGACAGCTGGACTGATTTTTCCCTGTAGCAGAGGCCCCTGGAGGTGGAGGGAGCAGGAGGTGTTCAGGCAGCATGCCCAAGCCACGTTTAGCAGTTAGAAGGTGACAAGGAAAAAGGTCTGGGTGGAAGGAGGAGTCACTTTGCATCTACCAGGGCACCTGGTAGTTTGCTTCTACTGAAAAAGAGAGGGGAAAATAAGTCACATGCTTGATAATCTGAGCAGCTCCTTCACCAGACATCCTGATTTCAGACTTTTTACTTTACTAGATGTTATCACAGTGCACAGATGGATAGCCCCAGTGCAAAAGGGATCACACCCTGACAGTCTTCCATTTCACCACATTCTTTGGTTCATTTTCATTAACATTTTCTTGACATTTGTTTCTTTAATAATTATTCTGAATGAGGAAAAAAAAAAAGGAAATTTCCAAAACTATAAACATGTAAGAATGTGTTACAAAAATCTAGGAAATGCATTTAACATAATTAAATAAAAAAAAAGCCACTAACTTTCTGTTCAAATACTTTTGTGCCCATGTACCCTTTGCCAAGAGTTCTTAGCTCCAAGTGTTTGAATACCAGTAGCAGAGAGAACATGAATTCAAATTAAGTCTTGCTCATATTTTGGACCCAAATAACTTTTTTTGAGAGCTGCAAGGAAAAAAAAATAAAAATACACTTTTTCAAACAGAGAATGGCAGAAGCTACTGCAAACTTTTTTCCTAAATGTCAATGTGTGGATCTTAAGTTGGGAAATGAGATCAGGAAAAAGCTCATTCTGTAAGGGGAATCCTGCCTTACATCCTTAACAAGGTTCTGCTGAGGGGTCAAGAACACCACAGAGAGGAAAGATTTGATCCACAAGTACAATCTACTTACATTCCCAAAATATTTCCAAACAAGGTCACCTCAACACATGGCTGAAGTAAGATAAGCCCCTGTGAAAGGAAAGAGCTCTCTGGCATGAAATATTTGAAGAGCCAAGAAACACAGGTAATGAATAAATAGTCCATTTTCACAGCAGAAAACTGTCACCAGTGAAGCTCATCTGGGATTTGTGTTCCAGCCTGTGCTGTTTTATTTACTCACAAATGATCCAGTAAAACAGTTAAATAATATGGAGACTAATTTTCCTGGCACTACTAATGCAGAAGACCCCAAAACTGACTGTGAAGAAGAACAAAAAGACCAGAGGATACAGGGCAATAAAACTGGATGAAATTCAGTTCCTGGGAGACCAGCTATGCACATGTAAGATAAATGAGCTGACAACTAGAGCCCTTAGCCCAAATAGTACACTGCACAGCAGCATCACAGGTTTCTCTTTGGAAAGGTGTTCCTAAACTACCAGGAAAATATGAAGTTACCAGGTAAGCAACAGGAAGTGTTAAAAGGTCAGAAGTATTTGTAAAAGTGGGTCATCTTTTCTTTATGTAAGACGAATGAAGGGGAAAAAAAAAAGAACCAAACCAATCTATCAAAAAGCACAAAAAAACTGAAAAAAAGCCCCACATTTCAGTGTTAGTCACTCAAGTACTACTGGTTGAAAAAAGGACTTGGGGTTTTAAGACTAAAAGGTCTTTTCTTTCTGCCATATTGAACGAGGAACATCTTTTTATAGCATTACATTTATTCTGATTTTGACTTTAGAGAGAATTCTTGAGGGGTGCAAGACAATTAGCAACTAACAGTAAACCCCAGGCAAACTTCATTGTGCAGAAAAACAGGTGAAGATGACAGAATTAAACAAAGGGCTGTCTCTTCATGGCCAGCAATAACATCACTGAAATTAAGATGATGCTGGCTCCTCTGAAAATGTTATCCTAGACTCTCTAAGGTAATGTAAAACATAGTAAAATCTGATTAAAAAATGCCTGCAAAACCCCCATGGACTGTGATAATCTGCCAACGCCTACTCAAAACCTCAGGTGGTGGCAGAGGCCTGAATTGGTTCCCATGATTAAAACCTCCAGAGAACTGCAAGTCTCCTAACTAAATGAAAGGGACTTTTTACAGCATTTTGTTGAACAGCATGATAGATCTATGCAGCAAGGAGTTGGCAAAAATTCCTGGGATTTACAAATACTTTAATCCTCACTGGAGCAAGACTGATTGGCATTAGAGTGTGGTGCTAATGAGAGAGAGGCAGTATTTTTAATGTCATTAGTAATAAAGTTTTATTTAACTTGTAAAAAAGCATTCAATCAAGACAACTACAAGTTTTGGAGAGCAAGGAATGTGCTCCACTCTATTGTTTCACTCTAATAAAAATGTGAAATGTCTCTCTTTTAGCAGTAGCTCAAGTAGACCTGGACACCTTCCAAAGCCAAAAAGCTTGAGTCTACACACAGTAGAGTGAAAAAGTAAGTTTCATCCTTGTCAAACTGCAGAACAGAGGAGAAGTTGGCTTTGCTAGTCACTGAGGCCTGGAAGAAATACAAACACATCTAACAAGTTTGCTCTCCAAAATTCTGAGTGAGAAGGGAGGGTGAAGCTGCTCTGAACAGAAATACCAGCAAGGCAAGTCAGCTGTCACAACAGAAGGGCCTCCACTCTGAAAAATGAATCACTTAAACACTGGTAACTTTCTCTCATCCTTACTGAGGATGGATTCATACCTCCAACTGCATGAGCTGTGGGATAAACACCTCAGATGAAGACAGCTCCATATTTTCTACATGCAGGAGTTACTTCTATGTACAAGAAAAGGAGGGAAGGGCAACACAATTAACTCTCCCCCAGGATTCCACAAGACCTCTTCTCTGTCTCCTGACAACCCCACTACCTCTGACTCCACACCAATTATGTCAAGGTTTCATTTCAAACTCCAATGCAGGTTATCCTAAATTAAAGTACCCATGTAAAAATACAGCAAATAACTTTTTTAGTGTTTGTTTGGTTAGACTCCATTATTCTTTTTGCATCATCAGGAATCCCACGATCTGACATATTCTAGAGGAAAATGGTGCCTAAAACCAAATTATAATATTTCACCTTCACAGAAATGTGACACAGTAAAGTGTTCTCATTTTATATTTTAGCTATACATCCTGCTAACAACTATTCATAGCAATAACTTTTAAAACTTCATATATGCCAAGAAGTTTTCATAAGATACCAATCTGTTTAAAGCAATGTTAATTTTAAAATATACTTTTCAGATGAGGAAAAAAACAAGAGGCATAAACAATGCTATAGAGAAATCTTAAAGGAAAAAAATATTCCAAATTAGACAAAATATTTACAGAATATTGAAATGGCATCAAACTTTATAAATATATTTTAAAAGCTATAGTACACAACTCTTTGTGTTTTTTTTTCTTTTAATATGAAAGCCAGGTTCACCCTCTCCCCCAAAACTGTCTTTGAGTTCCAACCTAGCATCTTTTCAGTAACAAACCAAAAACTTTTTGCCTCAAACTGACACTCCCTCTAATTCTACACTTTCTGTATTACTAGGAGTTAGTTTGGGGGAAAAAGGATAGGTGCAGAAGTTATTCCTTATTTTAAAGAATTGTAAAACAAGGTTTGAAGTGTTAACCTTGTGTTTTGTTCATTATTAAGAACTCTGTTTAAATATATTTCTGTAAAAACCCAGCCAAATGACAAGATACCAGGTAAATTGCAAAAGCAACACCACATTACTTACTACAGTGGATCTCTTCAGAAGACCAAGACCTTTATTTTATTACAAGGAACATTCCAAGGTCATACTCTAAAATCCTACAACATTGTGCAGTGAATGGTTTACTAAGAGGACAAGAAATACTGAGTGTAATAGTCCTTTGTCCAAGACTCACCTTCCTTCAGTGCTTTATCCATGTTGTGAGAAATGACCACTCTCCTTGACTGGATTGAATCATGGGAGCTACCAGACCAATTACTCTGAAAGAAAGAGAGAACATTCATGGAAGAAGGAATAAACCCAAAATAACTGAAGTAGAACTGGAATTCAAGGGCACAGTACTATATCACTGGGGGTTTATACAAATATTATCCCCCCATCTGATTAGAAGAGGAGTGCCAGTTGTCTGTGAGGTGATTGTACACTGCTCAGTAGCCACACATCACACCCATCACTGCAGATCCTATGCTAGGAAACTTCCCAAATCAGCTTGGGGGGAATTTTTCTTAGGAGGGAGCTGTAGCTATCTGTGAGTCAATGCATTGAGAATAGGACATGCATTTAATAAAAAAGCTGAAACTCCTCTATTCAGAATTTTCACAGCTTTTAAGATCTCAAAGAGAGAGAGAACAGCAAAAATAATGTATTTATAGCCTACTGTCACAACAGGCTTCACTTTGCCTCATAAATAATTTTTATTTTAAAAGTAAAAAGATCTTCTTAGATGTTCTACAGTAACTTTGGTTCATGTTCTTTTGGTCTTCTTCCTTTAAAGGTACTTGTGGACACCAAGTTTGAAGCTGCTGTACTATACAAACATTTGTCTATTTTGAAGTATTAGCTCTTGTAGTTTCCAAGTAGGTGGGTGGACAGAAAACATTTTTCAGCATATTGACAAAAAGCAGAGATTCCTGCTGTCCTTACACAGAAAGGAGTGTAATTCAAATCAGAAACAGAAATTGTGCCCACTGACACTCTGCTTACTTACTTGCTTACTATATATTATTATTTTTGCTTTGCTTTTGCTTACTTGATGAGAATTCAGACTCCCCTTGGTGAAGATGGAAAGATGTCCATGGCCCCCTTTTACCTGAACAAGGTGCTGGTAAAAACTTTAGCTAAGAGCTGCAGCAAGCATTTCTGGTGTTTGGCAGAACACCTAACAACAATATTTGTAAGGATCCAAAACACCACCTCTGCCTGCCAGTGCTGTGGTGCTTCCTCCACACAAAGCTGAGTTAACACTGGGCACAGTTATCTCAGAAGTCAGATAATGCAGAACCACTCCAATTGAAAATGGAAAGAGAGACTCTAGAGATACTAAACATCATTTGAGGAGTAGGAAGGGATTCAGAAAGCCCCACTGTACAAAGTCACTCAGTGAAGGAGCCTTCTGTGAAGGAGCTGGCAAACATGACACAATCCTGGCTGAAGCTCTATGCTCAACAGACGCCATATTCCTCACTATCCATCCAGGCTGGGGGATGAGGGGCTGGAAAGCAGCTCTGCAGAAAAGGACTTGGGGGTGCTGGTGGATGAGAAGGTGGACATGAGGCAGCAGTGGGCACTGGCAGCCAAGAAGGCCAATGGCAGCCTGGGCTGCAGCAAGAGAAGTGTGGGCAGCAGCTGGAGAGAGGGGATTCTGCCCCTCTGCTCTGCTCTGCTCACACCTCCCCTGGAGTATTGCAGCCAGTTCTGGAGCCCTCAGCACAGGAGAGACATGGAGCTGCTGGAG
>VYZU01034068.1:25719-88219 GCA_013401355.1 Ceyx cyanopectus
CGGCGGCCGCGGCACAGCAGGGCGATCAGGGCGCCCAGCACGGCGGCGGCGACGGCGCAGCCCGCGTAGAGAGCCAGGCGGAGCAGCAGCAGGGCCAGGCACGGCGACCCGCCGCCCCCCGCCTCGCCGCGATCCCGCCCCAGGTGGACGACGGACACGGCCAGCAGCCCCAGCCCCGCCGCCAGCACGAAGCGGGACGAGCTGGGATCCTCGTCCTCGTCTTCCGCCGCCTCTTCTTCGCCGCCGCCCCCGGCCAGAGCGGCGGCGGCCGCCGGAGCGCTGCGGCGCCCGGCCTCGCCGCCGGGGCCGTGCGAGCCCGGCGGGCCGGGGGGAGCGGCGCCCGCCGCCTCGGGCTGCCCGGCCGTGCTGCTAGCGCTGTCGGCACCGGGGAACATGCTGCTCCTGGCGCCGCTGGGAGCAAGAGCATCTCCCGCCGCGGCAGCCCACTGCGAAGGTCTCCGCTCCCGGGCTCCCCCCTCTCCTCCTCCGCCGCCTCCTCCTCCGCCCGCCGCCGCCACTGACACCGCTGCGGCCGCCGGGGGAGCCTGAGCTCATGCCCGGCGGCGGGCGGTCGCACGGCGGCCCGGCCGCTTCCCAGCGGCCGCTAAGGCGGCGGCGCTGCCCTGGCCGCCGGTGGGCACCGGGAACCTAGCGCCGTAGCAGCCGGGGAGGCCGCGCCGCTCGCTGTCCGGCAGGGGGAGAGAGAAGGGGAGACGGAGGAGGAAGAGGAGGAGGAGGGGGCGGCGCCTGCCAGGCAGGCGGGCCGGGGACATGTGCACCCGCCGCGCCGCCCCGCGGCCGCCTCTGCCCCGCGGAGTGCGCCTTGGCGCGGCGGGGATGGTTCCCGAGCCCGCTCCTTTCGCACGGAACGAGGAGGGGACAGTGCTGACCCGCGGGGAGCCCTCGGCGACTGTGGAGTGGAGCCCGGAGCCGCGGAAAGGCACCGGTCCCGGAGAGCCCGGCAGAGCTGGGGCCCGCAGGCCGCGCCTCAGCCCGGCGGCGCCCGGATTGTCTGGCCAGAGCACCCCGGTACTATGCTGAGCTTAGGACAAAGCCTGCACCTGGGGCATCTCTGGGGTTCAGTCCACCTCCTCAGTGAGCACTGCACCCACCCCCATGCCTGCACCCCTCTGACCAGCCGAAGGAGACCATCGATAACCGGGTGTCAGAAGTAAAATGTTTGTAGAACTGCGATTCAAATGATAGGTAGTGATTCTGCAAAACCTAGCCCCGCTGACCCAGAGGAAGCCTGCCAGCACGCCCATCGTTACCTGCCCTGGTCTGATGTCTTATAACTGCTTGAGGGAGACTTCGAGAACAGAAACTCTTCACAGGGCAAGAGCCCTGCAGCGTTCACCTTGCCATAGCACTGCTGCAAGTTCAGCTCCTCTCACTTTGCAGGTTCAGAGCAGCCCCCAACCACAACCCCAGCGGGAGACCTTGGTCTCTCCAGAGCAGCAGTGAAGGGCAATGCTTTCCTTCAGGAAGGCAGACGGGGCAAAAGTGGATTTGCCAGCATTTACGCCCAGGCTTCATTATAACAGCAGATAGCCATCAAGCAAGGTAACCACTGCAGAAGTGTTTACAGGTGTTGAGACTGACGTGCACAGTACAGGCACTGAGCTACTCTGGCTTCTAACAAATGCTTTACTCCACCAGGGTGTTTGATAATGCCCCACATATACACAGTTGTCTCCATCTAGACACACCTTTATCAAAAGTTTGCATAGCAATATATTCTGTCTCAAAGTAGTTTTGAAGCTGTTTTAGCTCTTTGTTAGTCCCTCACCAAAAGGTTCACTGCTCCTTAAGCTGATTGAAAGTCCTTACAGTAACTTAAATATAATTTTATTACCCAGTTCATTCTATTTGGTGGGTATTAAATTGCACAAAGGCCTTTTAGATGCTAGCACAGACTGTGTGCCCAAAGTTGTTTATTTCAGTGATGTCTCTAATGTGATTAAAGGTGAATATCATCATAATAGTGGAAAACCTACTGAAAAGACAACCCATTCCCATGTGAACAACCATGTGCCAAAACATCCCAGTCCTTTGCCAAAGGCTTTGGGGACTAAGGTTCTTTGAGCAAGCCTGACCATTAAGACCAACAGAGAGATTCTTGCAGACACTGAAAGCTTTTCACATGGCCCAACAGGCCAGAAGGTTTCCTATAAAGTCATTTTCTTCTCATCAGGTAGAAAGCAAAAACCAAAGATCCACCTCCCAACACACACTCTAGTCTTCAAAGGTGTCAGAAAATACAGGGCTTTGGCCTGAGGTCAAGATCTATTCTGGGATCTTAATAAAGCTCCACAGCAGAGAGTGGACAGGGTGAGTGGAGCCCTTCTGGAAATGCATTCAGGAAACTGCCTGGGCCCCTGTCAAAACTGCTTAAGGGAATTTCATTTTCAAACTAACCTGCAGCACAGCGTGTAATGTTGTTAGTCCTGTGTAAGCAGAGATTATTTTCTTATTAGGGTATTAATTCTCAGAAGTGCAGAGGAAGATTAAAAAAAAATAAACCTACCTGCAATAACAGTTTAGACCTGCAGTGCTTACGCACAAAACCTGTTCTTGTCTGAGTGAGTAATCCCACCAATTTGAGCTAAAATTTGCACATCATACCCTGAATTAGAGCCGGCTAAATCAACTCCAGTGTGTATCCAAACAGCTAGGGTGGAGATTCATTTGGTTTTCTTTTAGCTTTTAATAATATTCTATGACTTTTAAACCTGAGGTACAATTCTTATTATTCTAGATGCCATCTAGAATATTAGAATATTATTATAATTCTATAATATTATAATATTATTATTCATCTCTGCTGAAGTCAATGGCAATTTTCAAGTTTAACTCAGTGTTGGTTGAACTTCCCCTTTTGTACTTGAAAAAACTACTTTTCTGTACAAGACAAAAGGACTTCAGGGGTCAATCTTCTGAACTGGAGGTTGTTTTATCCTCTTTCTGTAACTATTTAGTCATGGAATTAGTTTATGCTATAAGAGATTCAAACTCTAATTCAAGCATTATAGCAAATCTGTTTCCTACAGAGATGGGACTGTTTTAATCTTGTTTTAAAACAGAAACTCTGTCTTATTTGGGGGAAGTGTCAGTATCTTCACTTTTCCTCCTTTGAGCTAGAAGTGTAATTTACCTATTTATAACATAGCCCAGACAAAGCCCTGCTTGTCTCAACACACTTTTGCATCTGCCTTTAGTGACAATCTTGCAACCTTCACTGCACTGCAAACTTCAGTACATTTGCACCTTTAAAATATTTAGACAAGCTTTTCATATTTGCTTCCCATTTTGTGAGCCTTTCTGGCCCAGATCACAGTGCTACAAAGGTTAGCAATTTACCACTTCTCAAAAGATAAATTTACATTATAGGGAAAAAAAAAAAAAAGGTGTGTAAAGTGCATACTTAGTTTATATTTGTAGCATTCTCACAAATTTGAGTGAATTACATGCTTTTCTGTAACCACTGTGGCTCTGCATTGTTGTTACAGTCATGTTAAGGGCTTATAGAAATCCTTTTTTTTGTTTTGTGCCCAAAAGGCTTTTGCTTCTTGGGCACAAAACCCAGACATGTTAATTAACTTTTAAACCTGATGGCATGGAAGATTGATAACTAACACTGTTAGAAAAAATCATAGGAAAGAGGTAAAACACATTTACTGGGTGGCAGATGCTCTTGGTTTCATGAACCCTGGCTAATAGAGTAAGAAAAAGGGAGATCATCTGTTAGTTACTTTAAAACTTATTTGGCATCTTTCAAGAAACTCAATAATTAATTATTGTGATTATTTCTCAGTGGCTTATAGAATGAAGGGGCTTAAAATTGCTAACCTTTTTTTGCCTTTTAAAATTTCCCCTGCAGCTGGACTTGATTGAAAATGTAAAATGCAGACGTATTTCAGCAGAAAGTATATGAACAATCTACCTCTGCAAAAACAGTCATCCTTTGTCCAATTACATTTTACCACAATGTTTATATATTGCCACTTCAAAACTTGTACATACACAGGTTGTTGGTTGATTTCTCCTCATAAGAATGCAAGAATGCAATCAGTAAAGACATTATTATATAGGATTTAATTAATCACATATTTTTGCATTAGGCCCCATTCCTCCTTCACTGAAAATCAGTTGAGCTGCTGTCAGAAGATAACTATTTTGTATCCATGTCCAGCTTCTCATCCACCAACACCCAGAAGCCTTTTTCTGCAGAGCTTCATTCCAGCCCCTCATCCCCCAGCCTGGATGGATAGTGAGGGTTGTTCTGACCCAGGTGCAGGACCCTGCACTTCGTCTTGTTGAACCTCATGAGGTTCCCCTGGGCCACCTCTCCAGCCTATCCAGGTTCCTCTGGATGACATCCCATCCCTCCAGCCTTTCCACAGCACCACTCAGCTTGGTGTCAGCTGTGAACTTGCTGATGGTGCTCTCCATCCCACTGTCAATATCGTTAATGAAAATATTAAACAGTACAGGTCCCAGCACATAACTAGTAGGTAATCTCCATCTCCTCAGTGTATGACCCCATCCCTTCAACTTGGAGCCCCATTATCTCAACACAGAGCCCCTTCACTGCAGTTTGGGAATCATCACCTCAAGTCCGGGCACTGCCACCTCAGCGTGGCACCCCATTGACTACATCTGGGGCACCCCATTGACTACATCTGGGGCACTTTCATCTCAGTTTGAGGCACTGTAACCCCACGTAGGGCCTCACTGCCTCAGGCCAGGGCATCACTGCCTTAAGCTGAAGGGCCATCAGCTCAGCTTGGGACACCTCAGGCACCACCACATCGACCTGAGGCACTGCCACCTCAACCTGGAGCCACGTCACCTCAGAACCATCACCTCAGCGAAGGGCACTGTGACCTCACCGCGCTCCGGCAGCGCCTGAGCGACCGGCCCCGCTTCTCCCCGCTCCTCGGCCGGCGGAAGCGAAAGGGGCGGGCGGGCAGCGGAGAGACGGCGGCTGGTTCCTTTCCCGCCCTTCAGTCACCGCCTTTCCCGCCCTTCAGTCACCGCCTTTCCCGCCCCTCAGTCACCGCCTTTCCCGCCCCTCAGTCACCGCCTTTCCCGCCCCTCCGATACCGCCTTTTTCGCCCCTCAGGCCCCGCCTTTCCCCCGGTGACGGCGTGAGGGCTGCGCAGGCTCCCGACATCTAGACGGCGGCTGCAGCGCTGCGCGGTTCCCGTTCTCTGCCCCCGTGTGTGAGTATATCCCGCGGTTTCCGCGGCACAGCCGGGGGAGGCAGGGCTGGGGGAAGCCAGCGGCGGCTGCTGTCGCTCCCGGGGGCTGCCCGCCCGCGTAGCTCGGCCTGGCGGCGGCAGAGGCTCCGCTGCTGCGGCTGGGGGGTCGCCGGAAGGGAAAGTGGCCGGGAACGGGTGTGGGGGGGGCTGAGGGTGGCGGGAGGAGCGAGAGGCGTTTTCCTCTCGCCTCCGGGCGTTTTTGCCACATCTAGCAAGGCGGGGAGACGCGTTCGGGTTTTATCTATCTATAGAGGTTATGTTTACTCGTTATGTAATCCGGATTTGTGTTGTTTTGTTGGGGTTTTTTTGAATTTGTTGCCCTTCTCCTCGGGTCCTGGCCTGAGCGGCACCGCTGTGTTCAGAGGGTCCCGTTGGGGGGGTCAGGGGGCTGCCAGAGCTTATCATGTCGCCGTGAGGGGGATTTTTCTTGCCCTGCTTCAGTGCGGTGCCTACCCCCTCTGCTCCTCCGAGGGCTGTGGAGAAAAGAGGTGGGAGGTTTTTTTTTCTGAGGCTGCTGCCCTGCTTGGCGTCGTAGTCGCTTTGGGAGCGAGTTGCTGCCCGGTGCTTGCCAGCTGTGAAGTTACTGGGCTAGGTGGGACACACAGAATCATAGAGTGTCAGGGGTTGGAAGGGACCTAGAAGATCATCTAGTCCAACCCCCCTGCCAGAGCAGGGGCACCTAGACCAGCCACCCAGGAACAGATCCAGGGGGGGCTGGAATGTCTCCAGAGCAGGAGACTCCACAACCTCCCTGGGCAGCCCCTGCCAGGCTCTGCCACCTTCACTGGGAACAAGTTTGTCCTTGTGTTTCCCCTCAACCTCTTGTGCTCCAGCTGACTCCCATTGCCTCTTGTCCTGTCACTGGATGGCACTGAGCAGAGTCTGGCTCCATCCTCCCTACACTCACCTTTAACATATTGACAGATACTGCTGAGCTCCCCCCTCAGTCTTCTCCAGGCTAAAGAGCCCCAGCTCTCTCAGCCTCTCCTCAGCAGGGAGATGCTCCACTCCCTTCAGCATCTTGGTGGCTCTGCACAGAAATGTCTTTCAGGATTTTTTCTCTGCTTTTCTATACATCTGAAGAAAAGAACAATGCAAGATTGGATCTCAAGAGACATTTGCTTCATTCGTCCCCAACACATGTTTTGAGGAAACATCACTTGGGAATAGTTAGTATTTATATTTGAGCTGTTCTGTGTATACTGATTGACTGATTTCACCCTGCTTATCTGTAGGGGAGAGTGCTTGTTCCTCTTACATAAGTATATTAACTGAAAATTAAAAACTGCATCTTATTTTCAGTGGCTGTGGCCAATGCAATTGCTCTCTCTGAAACCATATGTGAATTTTCCAAGCTGATCATGGGTGTCGTGTGGTCACAGAACTTGCATCTGTTTGATCCGTGGGAAGCCCAACGAGGAAGTGTTGAGGGGAATGCTGCTGACATTCCTGTGTGTGTAGTCACGTCACTAAGCATAATAAATCTGGTAACACTGCTTATTCAGGGAGCCTCTCTGTTGTTGGAGACAGATCATGTGTTGTGCCACTTGGTAAGGATGGCCTGGTGTTCTGGTCTGTCTGCTGCTCACCTCCCTCAGGAGTTTGTGAAGCTATATGGTTGCTCCCTTTGTGGTGCCAGCTAGTTCAGGATTGGCACAGTCAAGTCAAGAATAAGTGATGTGTGTGCAGAATAGATGTTCAGCTCTTGGATGAAAGTTTCAATCATCTTGAACTCTGTTATGGCTTTATTTTTGAGGTCTGGCTTCCCAACAGCAGGGCATCTGTAGATTCTAAGCATTTCTGGACCATACCTGTGGTGTGGGCAATGAATGAGGCAGGAGCACAGGCTGAGCACAAGTGGTCTGTTACGAGGTGAAAGTAGAAGGAAAGTTGCTGTATAAATGTTGCTTTTCGTTTACTTTTGAACTGTAGTGAAAGAGGGGTTTTATGCCTCCATGGAGTTTCAAGATTTACTAAAGTTTAGCTGTAATAAGAGGAATGGGCTTAAGGTTGGGATTTGCATGCCATCATGCACTACTGTGCCACCAACACTTGTGGATAGCCAGGTTGGATGCTTGCTGCCCCAGTATTTACTATTTATTCTTTATCTTGGTATTGGGAAGAAATACTCTTCATAGATATGTACCAGTACAACAGGAGCAAGAAAACTCAATTTTACCTTGATAGGCATTAGAGAGCCAGATGAGAATCAGCTGAACAAGTGGTTTCAGGTGCTATAGGAACAATGGTAATTCTAATTTGAGCTTGAATTGGGTCCTCAGCTTTATACTGAATAAGATGTATACAGAGTGAATACCTTATTGGTCAGTTTAGGGTCACCTGTCCTGTCCCACCTCCCTGCAGCTGCTGCCTTTCCCTTTCTGCACCCTCAGCACACCACACAAGATTTACTGGTGACCTTGGTCTGCACAGGAGCCAGAGCCTTTCTGCACACTAGTCCTGTGCAGTGACTATACACAGTGTTGATCACTGCCAGAAGCAGACACTGGCTGCAAAAATGTTAACTTCAGAAAGTGCAGTTAGTTAGAAGAGACTGAGCTGAAAAATAAAATCACTGAACAGAATTTCTGTTTGAGCTCAAACCAGGATGGGTGTGAGTGTGCACAGCCAATTTAATTTAGTTATGGTTCATCAACAAAATGGCTTCTCTATATTGTTACTTCTTGGCAAATTGCATCTCCCTTAAAGACATTCTAGATGCTTGAGGGGAATATGGATGAAGCATGCAGTATCTTTATCCTCTTGTTTATTTTTAGTGGAAGCTACTAAGTTAATTAACACTTAGCTTGTGAAAGATTAAGGATATCAATGAAACTGACCAACACAGCACCTCTGTTTTCCAGGAAGATGAAGGCCTAAGTAGTTAAGGGTCTGTGCCAGAACAGTCAAAGGAGCTTTTGGCAATAAAATGACCATTATTAGGACTGCTGCTATTTGGGCAGTCAGACTGCTAAGCTGCTTTTCTGCTGGTAACAGTGGTTGCTGTCCCTGAACCAGTTACAGCAGTCAGTGTGTGTAGCAAACAGCCCAGTGGCAGGTAGACTGGAGCCATGCAGCATGAAGATGTGTGCTCCTTGGCTGGTGCTAATGGAGGAGGAATGTACAGGCTTCTTGCTGTCTTTTATCACCTTTTGCCACGTCTGTGCTTTTGCAACTGTCTTGAGTTAAATTCCATCCTTGCCTTAAGAAATTGTGTTCCAAAAAGAGACATCTGAGAAGTCACAGTGTGACCTTATAGCTGATTAGATACTGTCAGTTTAGACACCTTTGCAGGAGTAACATTATGTAAACTTAAAAACATATGGGTGTCTGCATGACATTCAACAGAATTTTATATTTCAAGCTGTACCAGTTGGTCTGCATCCACTTACAAACCTGTTTTTTGCCTTACCTCCTCAGAGGTTCAACAGTGCTAACAGCATATCAGCTGTGTGAGACAAATGATTGCTTTTACCAGTCAGTCATGATCTGTCTGAAGCTACAAACTGAGATGCTAGTGTCTTAAGTAATAAAAAAATGTGCATCATGGAGAAGGAAGGGGATTGGAAGGATTCTTACACCTGGGGATCAAGATCTCTTGCAGTCTCTGAAGTGTGTCCTTAAAAATCTGCTAGCTCTGGTCTGCCCCCTTGTCTCTGAGGACTGTTTCCCAGGATATCCTACTGATGAACTCCTTGAAGAGCTGGAAGTTTCCCTTTCTGGAGTTCAAGGTCCTGACTCTGCTTTTTGACTGAGCTCTGACCCTTAGTAGAGTGAATTCTACCAGTGCATGGTCACTGCCACCTAGGCTGCCTCCAATCTTGAGATCCCTGATGAACTCATTTCCATTGGGAATCACCAGATCAAGTGCTGCTTCCCCTCTGGTGGGGGTGTCTTGCTGCATCAGGAAGGTGTCGTCAGGGCACTCCAGGAGCCTCCTGGATTGTCTGCTGCTGGGAGATGTTGAACTTGTTGTGCTGGTTGAAGTCTCCCGGCAGGACAAGAGCCTGTGACTGTGATGCTTCCTGTAGCTGGAGTAGGAACCTTCATCAAGAGTTTCCTCTTGATAGGGTAGCCTGTAGTAAACTCCAACCGCAAGATTCCCCTTGTTGCTTTGATTTCTAATTCCTACCCATAAGCTTTCAGCTGCTCATGGTTATTCTTTAGGGAGATCTCATCACATTCAACCCATTTCTTCACATACAGGGCAACTCCTCCAACCCTCTTTTCTGTCCCTTCTGAATAGCTTGTATCCATCAACAGCCACACTCCAGTCAATTCATGTGCTACTCTTCTGATGTTTGAGTTTGGTTTTTTTTGGTTTGGTTTTTTTGTTTGTTTGGTTTTTTCTGTTGTGCACATTTTGATGTATTAAAATACATTCTCCTTCTAGGAAGCTGTTCTAGGAAAACTTTCAGGAATTTGCATGACAGTTAAGCATTGCAGACTATGCAGGCTGCCTGAAATTGCAATCACAAGAAGTGATGTGCAGGGAAAAATCTCCAAATCCCATTTAGCATTTCAAATTAAGAGTTCCCAGGTACTTTACTCTCTTGTTCTGTTGCTCTTGGAGAAGCTGGGTGCTTTAAAGAGTGTCCTCATAGAATTGACCTCTGCTTCTATTGTTTAATAGCATTTTCAGCTATATACAACATCTAACATTACTAACTATATACTAAGCTATATACTAACAGCTAACTGAAGTTTCTCTTCAGTTCTTTGGCTTTGTGAATTTTAAACCCACAGGAGGTTGCACATCTTCTGCTTCAGAGGTTTATGTTGTGCTTTTTGTATTTGGGGTGCTTTCAAATTCATCTAAAACTAAGTGTTATTTGAGAAGTAACAAAATAATAAGTGACCCAAATCTTAAAAAAAAATCATTATTTTGAAGTAATTTAACTAGACTCTTTCTTGGGAATAGTCTTGCAGTTTCCAAGCAAGTTTAAGAATTTCTTTTTCACCTTTGCCATGGCAACGAACTGTGTGGTTTAAGGGACACAATCCAACTTTTTGTTTTGGTTTGAGTGAGAATAGAACTAATTCTGTTCCATGGTTTCACTTTTCATCTCAATTCTAGCCACACTTTCTGAAGTTAGCAGCCTGTGTCCACAGGCAGTGTCTGCTCCTGGCAATGAGAACACCCTGTGTTTAGAGCTTGGGTTGGTGTGCAGAGCAAGGCCACTGCTGGACTAGTGTGTGCCACACTGGGGTGCAGAAAGTGAAAGGCCACACCTGCAGGGAGGAGGGGACAGGACAAGGGACCCCAAACTGACCAACAAGGGATTCCATCCCATGTATGTCTTGGTATAAAGTTGAGGGATCAGGAGGGTCAACTTCTTCTGGCTTCTTGGTCGCTTCTTCAGTGGCCAGCATCCAAGGAGGACTCTGTTCTGCCTGCAACCCTCATCTGTGTGGTCCTGAGTCTGGTACCAAAATCCAGCTCCTGAGCACAGCTCCCATCTGTTGCTGGGCCCAGTCTGGGACTCTCCTGGTGCCTGCTCCACAGCAGCAGTGGTGGCAATGACATAGTTGCCATCAGGGTTGGGGAGGGTGGGATGAGTACTGGGTTTGCATGTATTTAAATAGATTCCATTCTTGTTATTGGCATTTTCATTCAAGCTGTTCTAGTTTCCTTTTCTAATGGCTCAGGCTCTCTCCCTTATTCCCCTTCTCCTCCCCTTTGTGGAGGGAGGGGTGTTAGCAGAGAGCATCTACACAGGTCTAGCAGGCTGCCCTGACCCTAAGTTGTGACACTTGTGGTATGTTCTGGTTCTCCTGCCTTGTACAGTTGTTTCCATGGACTTGGGGTTTGGTTTTGTTGGCTCTAAATAATGTGATGTGATTTGCAGCAAAATTTATATAAAATGTGTTGTAAACACTAGGAGAAAAGTACTGCTGGCTAGATGGGAACAGTTGATAGTGGCTAATTTTATTTGGTTTATTTGGTGTTTGCTCTTTTAACTGTGTGTTTACCCTGCTAATGAGTGGAAACTTTCCTGTCCCCCCTGCCACATGGGTAGGATCTAATACCATATATTTCTGCAAGAAGTGTGACACAACAGGAGCAGATTTGTAAAACATAAGTTAGTGCTGAAAACCTGGTATCCACGCTATATTTGTGCCAGTAATAAACTGTTCCCATGGGCTGAATGCTGGCTGCTGCTTTAAGTGCAATCATTTTGTGCCTGGAAGTGCATTTTAAAGCTTAGCCTCATCTGAAAGTGAGTTTGCTCACTGTACTTTGCAGTGTGAGTTACGGATGCCTGTCAAGAAAAGCAGGCTTCTGATTCAAACTAAAACATTAACACTGGCACACCCTACATCTACTACAATTTAACTTGTAGAGCCATGGATCTTTTGATGTAAATTGAAATTGCTCATGCTTTAAGTGCTTAATTTGAATGGCTGTGTCAACAAAGGTAATGTCCACTGCATACAAACAAGGCTTTTAATATCACATCTGAACACACCATACCTCATTAGTGGCTCTAGCTTGAAGGGACAAAACAAGACACTTCAATTGCTTGTTTGTAATAGTTAAGACTCTTCAGCTGCTACAAATGTTTGATTATTTCATTCAGAGTGTTTTGAAATAGTGATGGGCTTGTGTGTTTCAAATAAAGCTTTTTCAGCCTAAGGTGTGAGCTGTATACAATGAGGTGCCATAGATTTCTTAATAGAGCTCACTGTGGAGTTGTCCCTAGCAACAGAACATAATTAATCGCAGCATTATAAGTTACTAGAGACAGAGTAAAGAGCAAAAGTATTATACTACAAGTGCATTCGGATCTTGTTTTGTGCTAACCTTTGAAAACCCTTTCTGATGGTTGCAGGTGCCACCTCATAACTGAGTATGGACCAGTTTGAAGACCTGTCGGATGGGGAAGTGGATCATGCATTCTTTGACAGTGATTTTGAGGAGCAGAAAAAGAAAGCTGAAGAAAATAGTGAGTGTATAGAGAAAGAAAGGACAAAGACAGCTCTTGAAGACCCTGTTTTGGTTTCTAATTCTAAGGATGTAAAGCATGAGGAGGAAAGTGAAGAAAAGCAGAAAGGTTTCCAGGAGGTTCAGTCCCTAGAAAATAGCACAGATCGTCTTAAAGACACTTCATCTTTGTCACTTTCTCCAGCTGTGGAGAGTGCAGGTACATCTGGAGTGACATCCACAGCAAGTAGGGGAACACAGGAGAATGCTCCTGCTGGAATCCCCAAAATAGTTAAAGAAGGTGAAGAAGATTACTATACAGATGAAGAAGATAGTAGTGATGATAGCAAAACCCAGAAAGTTAGACCAAGGTCAGCTAAGCAGTCAGTCAGTATAAAAAAACCTAGCAAAAAATATACTAATATCAGCTCCTCCTCTTCTTCTTCCTCCTCATCTTCCTCATCCTCATCCTCAAGCTCAGATACCAATTGTTCCGATTCAGACTCTGATAGCTGTTTATCAGATTCCTCTCGTTCTTGCTCCAAGAGGAATGCTTGTAGTAGTGCTCTTCTGTCTCCAAAACAAAAATTCAAGTCAGCAGTGAAATCAGCTGAAGGAAAAGCAAAGGTTGGTGACTACTTGGAGGAGTCTGAAGACACAGTGACTGATGTAACACCTCTGTCAACCCCAGACATCAGCCCTGTCCAGTCATTTGAACTTGCAGCATCAAATGATAAAAAATTAAAAGTAAAAAGACAGGAAAATGTGAACCAAGAATTATATGGTAATTTTGAAGAATTTAAGTACAACATAAAATCTGCAAAACCTATAGGTCTGGGTAATCCAATCTTATATCTTTATTTTCTTCATTAGATTCCGAATTTGATCACAGATATAGTCAGAAAGTCTTGCATGATGCCATGGACCTGAATCATCTTTTGAAAGGTGACTTAAATTTCCTTTTTTAGAAGTATGACATCTGTACATTGTTATTGAAGAAAGTGAAGTTGTAATGTACCTTGTATTTTTAGAACTGGTTTGTGATTAACCTGTGATGATCTAATTCTTTAATTTCTGATGTATATAAATACTGACTCTACATTGGAAAGAAGCAGCATGTGTTGGTGTGCATACACCTAGCAGTAAGAAGTACAGATGGGGTGAATCTCTAAATAAGGTTATATATTATCAAGCTGAATAATAAAACTGCATCTATTTGGAGTTTACAATTTGCTATCTCAATCGAAACACCAGCCTTTCTGCTAAAATATTGTGTAATAAACCCTCAAATTTGAAAGGCAGTCCAAAACTACAGTGCATAAGTAGTATTTGTATATTTAAACTGGTGCCTTTTTGATAATGGAATGGGATTTCTTGAAATTATTTTTCTGAACTGTCTAACTTTTCATTTTTGTCTGCTTCTAAAAGACTATAAAGTTGAGTAAAGGTATTTTTAGAATATGTTTTAAAATAACAGATTATCTTTACTAAAACTTGAGTGGTTGCTTCTTGCTAAAACATATAGTAAATTTTAACCTTGGAGTCTAAGAAAACTCGGAATCTCACATTCAAACCTTCACTTTATGAGGTCAGAATGCACTGGATGATTTTATGTGCTTATTTAAAATAAGGTATTTTGCACTTATTTTTGCACTTATTTTTGTGGTGCATAGTTTTCAGTAGTAAAATCTATAGAATAAAACAGAGTTGGGTCAAGAAATGTGCTCATTTCAGGTGCTGAAAGCTACTTGTGATCTAAGCTTTGTGCATTCAAACCAGGTTTGCTGTTTTGTGGTAGGTTTAGCATGACTACAACTGTGTGTGATTGTCATTTCACACCTTGTCACACTGAGCCTCAAGTGAGCAAGGATTCAAAAGTTACTGTATGCATCATTTAACTTATAGCTATGAGTAGAAATCAGGATTATGCTTGTATGGAAATTCTTCTAATGGTAAAAAAAGCAGAGCTAGCCATCAAGCAAGGCAGAGATGATTCTCCTCTCTGCCTGTTCTTGTGTTTAGCAGTTCCTTCATGCTAGAAAAGGCTCCAACCACTTGTCA
Source organism: Ceyx cyanopectus (assembly GCA_013401355.1). NCBI lineage: Eukaryota > Metazoa > Chordata > Aves > Coraciiformes > Alcedinidae > Ceyx > Ceyx cyanopectus. The sequence continues at coordinate 39,970 of VYZU01034068.1, forward strand.
CAACATGATGCTAGAATAGTTGTTGCTAAGCAATTGAAATTATGATGCCCTACATCTTTATTTGTTCCCTGATAGCAAGAAGCTATTTAATAACTGGTGATTATGGAAGGATTAATCTCATCCCTAAAACAAATGGGTATTATAGCTCAGAGCAGGTATTCTCAGAGATGAATCTCTGTTTGGAAGGGGGTGAGGTTTCTTCCCAAAACTGAAAAACAATTCTAAATAACAATAATAAAGATGGAGTAATGAGAAGTAGAATTCATATAATCTGGTAGCTAATGTGCCTGATTAACATGCATATTACTCCCAAGTGCTTCTCTAAATTGACAAGCACAACATAGCTAAATTGCTTTGGATATTTTGAAGTTTAAATGGGGCAGGATTATTAATGTTGGGCAGTAACTAGTCTGGGAAAATTAGGAGCTAATCTTACTCTGAGTTATTGCTTCCAGGTTTTTCCATGCTCATTAAAAAAGGCAAAATTGCAGATCATTCCCCCCTGAGACTGTGTTCACCTCAAATGGGAACAGTGTGAGCCCAGACCTGAGAATACTGAAATCATCATCAGGATTTTTTTATTACCATGCCCTTACATCTCTGACAGCTTTGCTTGTTCCTGATAGAAGCCACGTTATGTTCTTCTGAATAATTTTAAATCTCACAAATAACACAATTTTACTTGGAAATCTCAGGGTGTCTGTGCTTTATGTTGTGTTTTGAATGCTTTTTAGGTGCCTGTAAGCCACAATGGGAAGGTATGGGGTGCACACTCAGCACTGACCTAGAAGTCAATGTTTAGGAGGATTACAGCATTTCATTACATGCTAGCACTGATGCCATGTTGCTGTGTGACTGTTGTAATTATGATGGATGTCTGTAAGAAATGTGGAGTTAGCCACACTACTTAAGATTTTAAATATCTTCTGAGTGTGGATAAGAACATTCACAATTTCAGTGACTTGAGATTAATAGTATTTATATTTTGCAGACCTCTCCTCACTCTATAGCTCTCTGTACCTACCCCCCCACCCCATATGCATGGAAAAAATACAGATGTGATTATAATTTTTCAGGTAGAATAAAAGTTCTTCAGTTGTTTCATGATGTTATATAGAATTTTGTAATTCTTTAGTGAGTCAGTGCTGTTCCCACTTTGCTAGAAACCTGAAAGATCTTTCAGCAAATTAAAGTAACTCAGAGCAATATTCAAAACCTATAATAATAAATGTCAGAGTTATCTCCTCTGCTGTACTCTTGAGTACTCTGAGCACAAAAAGAGAATGGCAATGCAAAGAAACAATGTCAAAATTTAGGCTTGGAAGTGCATTCATAAAGTTCCATGTTAGAAAGCTGGGAATACAAAAATTGGATTTTTTTCTGATGCTGTTTTGCTTGTTCATATGCCTGGATCCAATGTCCTTTGTAAGTGGAAGGAGCTAAGGTGATGCAGATAGAGACAGGTTAAGCATGTGAGTGTGAACTACCCACTCATCCACTTCTAGCCAATTATGCTGCAGATTTGCTCTCTGTCTTCAGACAACTCCCTTGATTTCTGTAGCTCAGAGTTGTAAGCTAAAAATGCTCTGTAGCTCTTCATCTGAATTTATGTTGGTTATCAATAGAGTAGTAATGGAATTGCACAAGGTGCACAGAGTGCTAAAGAATTTAATACAGTGTTTTTTTTCTCTGTAAACTGGGTTTGCTACCCCCTTACTTTGCAGAAGTGTCTGTGGGCATTAATCTGCAAATCCATGGTATTAGCTATTATTAACTTGAGGAGGTGGTGTGATGGGGTAAGTAGGACAGTGGGCCACAGTCTGAAGACTTTAATTCTATCCTGGAAGCTCTCACTGACCTATATGATCTCTGATTAATCTTTTTGCCTCTTCTGTGCCTTAGATTTTCTACTGTAAAATAGTCAGAGCTCACTTGCTGAAAGGCACCAATAGAAGTATCATTATTAAAAAGTAAAAGTTCTGTGTTTCTGAATAAAAGCTATTGTAGAAAATATAAATAGCAGCTTCAACTGAACAAGAAATAAATGCTTTAATAATTAGTCATTTAGGAAATAGAATAAGTTTTCTATAACAAGTTTTTTCTTTGGGATACCTGTGTGCTCATTCATGCTGAACTAATTAGTATGTTTGTAGAATAACTGTGAAACAAGATCTAAATTTAAAGCAGACTCTTAAATATATACATGACACCCAAACTCTAGAGCTAAACTAAAAGTGTACAGCTTTTTCATTAAGTTTGGTTTAGTTTGTATGCTCATAATTTGAACTATTTGTGTGTGTGTATGTATGTGTGTATATATATGCATTGTTTTTGCAGGACTAGTAACTCATGTTGAGAAACCAGAGCAATTAGTAACTTATTCTTAAATGGAGAGTTTATTTTAATAATCATTTAAAAGAAATAATTCTATTTTATAATAATTTTATTTTTTANTTATTAATGTTGGGCAGTAACTAGTCTGGGAAAATTAGGAGCTAATCTTACTCTGAGTTATTGCTTCCAGGTTTTTCCATGCTCATTAAAAAAGGCAAAATTGCAGATCATTCCCCCCTGAGACTGTGTTCACCTCAAATGGGAACAGTGTGAGCCCAGACCTGAGAATACTGAAATCATCATCAGGATTTTTTTATTACCATGCCCTTACATCTCTGACAGCTTTGCTTGTTCCTGATAGAAGCCACGTTATGTTCTTCTGAATAATTTTAAATCTCACAAATAACACAATTTTACTTGGAAATCTCAGGGTGTCTGTGCTTTATGTTGTGTTTTGAATGCTTTTTAGGTGCCTGTAAGCCACAATGGGAAGGTATGGGGTGCACACTCAGCACTGACCTAGAAGTCAATGTTTAGGAGGATTACAGCATTTCATTACATGCTAGCACTGATGCCATGTTGCTGTGTGACTGTTGTAATTATGATGGATGTCTGTAAGAAATGTGGAGTTAGCCACACTACTTAAGATTTTAAATATCTTCTGAGTGTGGATAAGAACATTCACAATTTCAGTGACTTGAGATTAATAGTATTTATATTTTGCAGACCTCTCCTCACTCTATAGCTCTCTGTACCTACCCCCCCACCCCATATGCATGGAAAAAATACAGATGTGATTATAATTTTTCAGGTAGAATAAAAGTTCTTCAGTTGTTTCATGATGTTATATAGAATTTTGTAATTCTTTAGTGAGTCAGTGCTGTTCCCACTTTGCTAGAAACCTGAAAGATCTTTCAGCAAATTAAAGTAACTCAGAGCAATATTCAAAACCTATAATAATAAATGTCAGAGTTATCTCCTCTGCTGTACTCTTGAGTACTCTGAGCACAAAAAGAGAATGGCAATGCAAAGAAACAATGTCAAAATTTAGGCTTGGAAGTGCATTCATAAAGTTCCATGTTAGAAAGCTGGGAATACAAAAATTGGATTTTTTTCTGATGCTGTTTTGCTTGTTCATATGCCTGGATCCAATGTCCTTTGTAAGTGGAAGGAGCTAAGGTGATGCAGATAGAGACAGGTTAAGCATGTGAGTGTGAACTACCCACTCATCCACTTCTAGCCAATTATGCTGCAGATTTGCTCTCTGTCTTCAGACAACTCCCTTGATTTCTGTAGCTCAGAGTTGTAAGCTAAAAATGCTCTGTAGCTCTTCATCTGAATTTATGTTGGTTATCAATAGAGTAGTAATGGAATTGCACAAGGTGCACAGAGTGCTAAAGAATTTAATACAGTGTTTTTTTTCTCTGTAAACTGGGTTTGCTACCCCCTTACTTTGCAGAAGTGTCTGTGGGCATTAATCTGCAAATCCATGGTATTAGCTATTATTAACTTGAGGAGGTGGTGTGATGGGGTAAGTAGGACAGTGGGCCACAGTCTGAAGACTTTAATTCTATCCTGGAAGCTCTCACTGACCTATATGATCTCTGATTAATCTTTTTGCCTCTTCTGTGCCTTAGATTTTCTACTGTAAAATAGTCAGAGCTCACTTGCTGAAAGGCACCAATAGAAGTATCATTATTAAAAAGTAAAAGTTCTGTGTTTCTGAATAAAAGCTATTGTAGAAAATATAAATAGCAGCTTCAACTGAACAAGAAATAAATGCTTTAATAATTAGTCATTTAGGAAATAGAATAAGTTTTCTATAACAAGTTTTTTCTTTGGGATACCTGTGTGCTCATTCATGCTGAACTAATTAGTATGTTTGTAGAATAACTGTGAAACAAGATCTAAATTTAAAGCAGACTCTTAAATATATACATGACACCCAAACTCTAGAGCTAAACTAAAAGTGTACAGCTTTTTCATTAAGTTTGGTTTAGTTTGTATGCTCATAATTTGAACTATTTGTGTGTGTGTATGTATGTGTGTATATATATGCATTGTTTTTGCAGGACTAGTAACTCATGTTGAGAAACCAGAGCAATTAGTAACNCCTACCCCTGTCAGGTATCTGTATTCTCATGCTAACAAGAAATAACTAGCAACTGGCATATTTCAGTAGGGGAAATTTACACTAGAAAAACACATTCTTGTTTTCTCACAGCTAGAAATTCTCAGAGATCTCTTTTTATAGAGTTCTGTGACGTGCAGTGATGGGTGTTTTAGGAAACACTTGTTTACAGACCCTGCAGGGAGATGGTGTCAGGTTGAATCTATTAGGAATTGGTGAAGATCTGTGATTTAACCCTTTTGTATTTTTCAGATGTGGTAGTGGAGCAGTGTAAAACAAAACAGCAGGCAAACTCAAACCTGTAAGCACTGGACAGTTGAATATGCTTTCCTCTCTGAGGATGGTACCAGATGAAGTGAAACAGGCATGATTTAATGGCAGCCTCCATGTCACCAGGACAGCTGCAGCATCCTGTCCTGGTGCATTTGACTTGCTAATTTGTGTGTTATATGAGGCTTGGCCTTTCTCACTCTGCAAGGTCACTTCAATGCTTGCAAACTGAAAGCAGCAAACAGCTTGTTTATTGCTTAAAAGAAAGGCAGGTGCATCTCCATGGAGACCAGCTTTCACTGGCATCCTTTGAATGCCACACAGTTCTGTTCCCCTGCTTACCAGTACATGAGGAGTAAACTGCACACTGTGCAAATCCTTATGCAAATGCAGCTGCTTGTTTATCCCCTTCCTCCAAATTACTGAGTTATGGTCTCCCTGACAATGAAGCAGTAAGGAAGGATTTAGTTAATTAGTTATTACCCATTGATAGAGTAGGAAGCTGCAGGTGAATCATATTTAATTGTTCCAAGATTAAAGGCTTTAGAACCTTAAATCCCAACCTTAAACTGTAGTGTTGCCTCATGTTGTCTTTGGCCACTGCAAACATAGTCCCTTCTGCACTGCAATCAAAGAGTAGGTGGCTGCATTGTTGAATAAATAGTTGGAATAACTCTGAAATTCAAGTAATTGAGTTAGAGAATGATAATTGTACTTGAACTATTCAACAATAGAATATATCTCAAAATGCAATGAGATCAATTGCATTGGCTGTGATTTAAAAAGGTTATTTATGGATACAGGTTCTAACCTTTAAAAAGGTTATTTATGGATACAAAGATAAGTTATTGAACTGAAGGAACTAATGAACTAGAGAGTTGTAGATTGATCTTTTCACCCCCTCCTCTTGAAGAAAACTTGCTGCTGCACATGGTGTATTGTAACTCTGTTTTTGGTGCAAATTTGATGTTGTTTTCTGTAATTCAGCCATGTATCAAGAGCCTGGTTACTGCTTTTTGGCAGCCTGCTGCTCAGGCTTCACTGAGTAACTTCATGGGACAACCATCATTGTGATCTTAGCAATTCTTTCCCTTGATTCACATGTTTGAGTTGGGATAAGTCTGATATTCACTGTTGGCAAGCCCTTAACCTCAAGAATTGTCAGAAAGGTGTTAGCTGTAGCTGGGTTAGTGTCTTCACTAAGTATAAATTATAAATAATAATGAGCTTGTTTATCTCTAAGCATTTTTAATCTGTGTGTGCAGGTTCTAGTTGAGAGCTGAATCATGGCAGTGTACACTTCAGCAAAGCACAAACAGCTGCCTTCTAGAGAACTATAACAGTCATGAGCCAGTGAAGATCTGAAACCTGTATTTCTAATTTAAAATGTCCTCACTCGAAATGCCATTGCTTTAAATGGAATTTGGCTACTTCACACCTTTCAGGGGAAGAAAAGAGCTGTTTGACAGTTATTCATAAGCTGAAATATCTCTTGTAGGAGACTACATCACCAGTAGCATCAGTGCCACAAAAATAGGCCAGGACTTCTGTTCTTCACCACAACCTGCTTTCCATTCTTGCATAGGATGTGCAGCCCTGTTTAACCTGTGAGATGCTGTGGGTGTAAGGCAGAGATTAAATTAACTTTCATAGCTTCACAATGATACCATTTTCAGTTAGCTAACATTATATATAATAAATATCTTCAGATGGTTGATCAAATGATTTCTTCCAGCTGTGTTCCACAAGGCTGGTTTTGCATGTTCCTGTAAGTACATGGTTCATTATTTTGTACTGAGAAGTACCCTGCAGCTTGGTGTTACCATCTCAGTTCTGTGCCTTGCATTTCTTTCTGTCCCTTGTAGGTGCATCCAGATGAGTCTCATCCCAGGTTTGTGTTAAATGGTGTTGATGGCTGTACTAGCTTTCCCTTGACAATAACTTACTAAGTTGTAAAGGGGCTTTTCAAGACATTTATACTTTATTCAAGACCCTTAGACTTACTTGATTAACCTGCTGGTTGGCATAATTGATCTGCACTGGTTTGCATTAAATCTTAGCTTTAAGGCAATTTGCATCTTTTCTTGACAAATTCCAACAGTATTTTCTAATGTGGAGCACCCCAGTGTGGAGAGGCAGCTCAGGTCTGTATTTGCTAGCACACTGATAGTGAAAAATACACTCATTTCCCAAGGCATTTTCAAATTCAGGAACTGTTTGGATGCCATTTCTGAATATCCCAAAGACAGTGGCATTATTTACTTGCTTCAGTTCTGGAATAAACACAGCTGAGATGCTGCAAGAGAGGTTTTCTTCATTTTGTTTTGAAGTGAGAACACACAATCATTCTTTGGGCTTTTTGAGCTATTAAAGGCTGCCTCAGACATACCAAAAAAATGCTGATGTAAACCCATTTGCTGAAGAAATATTACTGCATGCCTTTTTGGTTGCTTGCTTCTTATGTGTGTTTGGTTTTCTTTGTGCTTTTCTCAAAGCTTCTGCTTTGGATGCTTTGCTTGTGTGGAGCTTTTCTGGGTAAGAATGAAGAGTATCCTCTGGAGGCCCTGGATGTTGGATGAGTGTGGGCAGTGGCTTGAGTAAAGCATCCTTGTTGGTGTGTGAGCTCCAAAAAGCTGTTTGCTCTACCCTGGTGCAGCCATTCCTGTACCACAGATAATGCAGAGGTTTGAAGGGGTAATACCATGGCAGCAAAGCTCTTCAAACACTTGCCAGAAGATCTAATGCAAAGCTTTAGAAAGCAAAGGCTGAGAAGTAGGTCAGCAGCAAAGCTCCAGGGGGACTGTAATAAATATAGCTGGCTCTGGCCAAGAGTGAAGTTTTCCAGTGATTACCGTATCTGTGCAAATCTGTTCTTCTCTCCTGAGACCTCACATCATGCTTAAATTGGTTGGGTTTTTACTGTTTTAAATTGCCTGGCTCCAGTAATTTTTCTTATGTTACATTTGCTCCCTTATTTCTCTTCACCCATTAAAATTAATTTTTATCCCTTTGCAATTCCTGCACCAACCTGATGCAGGTTTGCTTGGGGAGAAAAGGACCAACAACATCACTTCAGGAAATGCATTTTCTGTTCATATGTCAGTTTTCTGTCTGAAATATCATTTCTGTTCTGCCTCTCAGCAGAGACAGATATTTTAGCTATCTTTGGAGCAAAGTTTAAATCTCTGCCCATGTATAAACATCAAAATACTGCTCTATGGTTTAATTTGTGGTTCAGTGAGTTATTTCTAGGCCTGGCTCCATGAAGCTGTTTTCTATTGCATGGAAAAAATTTCTAATGCTTATATTGGTACCACAAATGATACTACTGTGATCATAATTATGTACAATTTTGCTTTAGTGCTGTGTAACTGTAGCCCAAGTGACATATATATATATATTTTATAAAATAGATAATTGCTTATGCTGATTGCTAGTAGCATAGTAACTACAGTGAAAATATTTGAGGATGGAAGTCTGACCATACTGTGCCAATATAGAAGTTGGGCAAGCACACTGGTAGTGATCACAGAGGATCAGAGTCAAAGAGGAGATCAGGAATATTCACACAATCACAGCATGTGAGGGGTTGGAAGGGAGCTAGAAGATCATCTAGTCCAACCCCCTGCCAGAGCAGGGGCACCTAGACCAAGTCACCCAGGAACAGATCCAGGGGGGTCTGGAATGTCTCCAGAGCAGGAGACTCCACAACCTCCCTGGGCAGCCCCCAGGAGCTCCCTTGCCCTGGTGGCCACACTTCTCCTGATGCATCCCAGGATCCATTGGCCTGCTTGGACACAAGGGCACATTGTTGGCTTGTGGTCATCCCCCTGCCCACCAGGTCTCTGGCTGGCAGCACAGCCTGCTGCTGTGTCAGCCACTGCTCCCAGTTTGGTGTCACCATGCAGAAGAAATGCACATAATGCTGATTTACATCCTGATAACTAAATAACTGATCTGGTCTGCACAAATGCTTGCAGAGTGTCTGTGTGCATGTTGCTAATCCTTTGGTATCACTGGGTTGTTAGAATCACAGCATTTTTCCACTGGATGTGTTTCATTCCTCTGGGTTACCAGTCCTACTTGGAGAAGAGGGGGATTCTGAGGGAGAAGGAAACAGTTTTAACTAAGGCTTGATTTTCCTGGTGAAACTTGTGTAAAACCAGTGTACTGAGCACATCTGAGCATTCCTGAAGAATTCTGAAGTGTGTAAGTCTGGTATTCAGATGGGGACAGGTGAAATGTACCTTGTTTTTTCAGGTCTATAAATAAATCCTAATAATAGAATGTAAGGTTTGGTTTTGTGGGTGTTTTTGCTTTGTTTTTTTTTATCTGAGTATTTTACTTTTTGCCATTTTGAAGCTTTCCTGCAGATGGAGAAAAAAGAACAAAAATTAACACTCGATCAGCCATCTAGAAGAGTAAAGAAAAATTATTCTTTCTCAAATGAAGAAGTAAGGGAGATTGATCGGGAAAACCAGAGGCTGCTCAAAGAACTGTCCAGGCAGTCTGCAAAGCCCCTAAGTACCTCCCTGAAGCCAGATCTACCATCTCCTAAGCTGTTCCACGCTGCCCTCAACAGGCACAAGCAGCAGCAAAAAATTGAAAGAGAAAACCTGGTAAGTTTAGAGAACTGGTTTGGATCAGTAAATTGGAATAGACTCCTTGTTGTCAAGGTGAACTACTGCTAAATCCTTGGGAAAACTGGCAGGGCAGCACTTGGAGCTGCACTGAATTTCCATTACTGTGCCAGTTGTGTAATTGTTGAAGTGATGTGATGGGAAATTATGCTGCTTTTTTTTTTTCAGATGAAAAGAGAGTTTAGTTATATGAGTTTACTTCAGTATTGTTCAGTTGAAGAGGAACAACCTTTAGGCTGACATTTGGTGGCAGTCTTACCCTGTCCATCCTGCTTCATGCATCAGTGTCTTAAGAACAGGCTTGCAAAAAAAATATAGAATCAATGTAAGAGTCAAACCCATTCTGTTTGAAATACAAGGGGCACAGTGGGAATGTAATTTTGGTGGTTTTTTTATTAATTTTAGAGCAGTCAGTCTCTTTCACTATTTGTAGTGCTCTGCTTGTCAGTGTTTGAATGTAACAGCAACCACAACTTGCTTTAGTGGGAAACAAACAGACTGACTGAGAAGGATATTGGCAAAGCTGTCAAATAACAGAAATAATACTGGTTTAAATCATTTCTAGTGATTGAATTGTAATGCATATCATGACATTTTTATATCTCCTAGTTGTTAGTGTGTTTGAAAAGATATGATAAATGGTTAAATGTTTTAAAGGAATTTAAATGGTGTTGCTCTCCAGCTCTGTGCAAGGAGCTACAGGGGTATATATTGCTACCACAGGCTCTGCTAGAAAGAGCCATGATGGAATAAAAAGGTGCACTGCTCTGAAGAACAGCAATTACAAGGTAGTGATTAACAGTTTATTGAAAAAGCACAATTAGCAAAATAGATCACTGCTAAAATCAGTGTCAGAATTCTGGACTGGCTGCTTTGTAAGTGGAACCTGCTTTTGGTTGCTGAGCAGGACCAGTGTGTGCCACTTGCCAATAGAGGATGCTGCTGACCCAGCAAAGGCTCTGCTCTGGTGTTTCAAGATCCTCTCAACCCCGTTTCCTCTCCAGTGGAAAGTGACCTAAGTGTGACTGGTGTGTGAATTTTTCCCCAGTCTGCATATATGTGTGTCTCTAACAATTCTGACAGTATAAATAAGATACTTCATAGATTGGGCACTACACATCATTTAAGCTTTTAATGGGTTGTTGTGTGATGCAAAAAGTGTATACTGGTATGTACAGGTGAGTATTTGAGCACCTGGAAATTCAGATTTTCAGCCAGCACTCCATTCTTTAGTCACTTCGTGGGAACTTGGAAGTAATTAATATCTGTTGGGTTCTGTTGATTGGTTTTTGTTGGTTTCAGTTTTTGTTTTGATAGGGTTTTTTCCTTTTTTTTTATTTTTCATCATTTTTATGAATTCTGACTAGGGTGTAGGTGTTAGATGACCTTAGTGAGCTAAGTTCCTAGGCAGAAATTAACCCTTAGAGTTCACACAGCTCTGGGTCAGCAGTTCTCAAACCTTAGCTCAAGGGAGGATAGTGTTCTCCTTTTCTGTGGTTTTTTGGTCTCCTCACACATCCCTGTTCCTTCTTCCTAGCCCTGCTGTTCTGCCTTACTGCACATCACACTCCATGGTGTTCATTCCCCAGAATGCACCCCAGAGAGCCAGCTCTGCTCCCAGTTGCAGCACAGTCACCCTCCCACACAAATAAATCATTTGCTGTGTTTCTCTGCAAGGACTAGCTTGTATTTCACCTTCTTGCTTCCCTGACTCATCTGTGCTGCCAGCATCATCAGTGCTGCTCCACACCACTTCTTCCAGTCATCGTGGCTTCTGCCAGAGCAAGAATCCTGCAGTGAAACTGCCCTTTTTCTTGCAGCTGGAGCTGCCTTTTTCTTGCTGGAAAACATGCACCTCCCTCAGCAAAGCAAGAGCTGTGCTGCTGTAAATGCATGTCTACTCATCTGTTCCAGCTTGCTCTCCTGGTGCTGCTGGGCTGTGGTCACTGGGTGGGGAAAAGGGGCAAGGGAGGGGTAGTGCTTCTGGCCAGCCCCTTAGCTGCCTGCAACATGTACAGAGAAGATGCCTGTTGTTGATCCTGTGCCACACTGTGCCTGCTGCAGCCAGAGACAACTTGCAGGCATGGAAGGACAGGGAGAGCACAGTCCATCAGGTTTACTGCCTGGTTGGTTTGTTGGTTTTTTTTCTTGGTACTCTTAGCTTAGTTTGTTTGTGGTGGTGACAGACACGTGCACTGGATAACTGTCCAGTTGAAAAGACTTTTCTGTAGATTGAAGAACTTTTCAGAGTGTTTTGACAACCAGAGTTTGTCAAGTTTGGAGCTGATGAATGCAACTGGCAGTCAAAGACAGCTTCAGATACCTGTACTGATAAGAACAGAAAGCTGCCCTTGCATGCAGGGTTATCTACTTCCCCTCCCCCACCAGGGATGGTGTGGTCATGGACATCAGTGACATTAGAGGAGGCATAATATAAATAAATGTGAGCAGCTGTCCAGGCACACTAGCCAGCTGGTTAGGATTCAAAGGAGGTGAAACTGAAGCCTTCATGCATTTAAAAAGCAAAGTAAAACAAGTCACTTTTTTTTTTTACTTTCTATTTGAGCTCAGTGCAGGAGAGCTGCATTTTCAGTGCTTTGTTCACCTTTCTGCACAAAAGGGAGTGCTGATTTTTTTGTTGTTACTATATTTTTCTGACAGAGATCAGTACTATTGGTTTAATGTTCTCCAGATACACCCAAATTGAATTAGCAGCATTTCTTTTGGCCTGTTATATAGCAGCAATATTTTGATACAATGTGAAGTCCCTTTGCTTTCCAATTGACAGTCTTGACATTTTTTTCCATCATTGACAATATGTATTTCAGTGTCTTTATAAATACTAATCTATGTCCAGATGCTTAGTTTTATAAAGGATTTTCTTATTCCTAGAAGGTAATTAATGCAGGAACACCTTACATGGATGGCTTGGTTTTTTTTTATATTATTATTCGAAATTTATTTTAAAATCAGTTTTATAATAAAGAAGATAGGAGAAAGAGAAGTTTTTGCCATGCTGGGAGGCCATCATTGATGGATGTATTGAGGTCTCAAGAAATCCATTGTCATTTAGAGCAATTAATGACATTCCTGCCCATTAGTGTCTATTACTGTTCTTTTGATTCCTTAAATATATTCTCCAGATCAGATTTGGTTTTGAACACCTGTATTATGTTGTGTGATCTGCTGCTTTTGTCATTAAGATAATGGTGACATTTCTGTTTACTTCAGTGGTGCAGGATGAAGGCTGCAGAGATTTAGCAGTTCAAAACAGCAAGGAAGTGGTGGTGTTCTTAAGCTCATTTCTCAGAAGGAAAACATAATGAATTAGTAGCTTGAAAGGTATAATTGAAAAAGAATATTCCTTCAGGGTACTTCTACCATTGCACAAGGCAGTTCCTTGGTTGAAGAGCTCAAGACTCAAGCATGTGAGTGGCTGTGCCCTTGGCTCAGCTGGCAGCAGGGGACCCCCAGGAGCTGTTCTCTCATCCTCCAGAAGAGCTTTTCCTAGAACACCTCTGGACCACAGAAACTCTCTGTGTCCTTCCCATGCCTCAGGACTCTGTCAGGGCCACTGTTAACCTGTGCAAAAAGTTCAGCACTGACAGAGCTCTCCTGCTGCTTTACTACTGGGGACTTGGTGCCTGCCAAAATCCAGACATAAAAGCAAAAGCAGAGTTGTACTTGAACCAGAATAAAGCAGGCATGTGTGTAAATATTGCATGCTCAGAATCTAGTTTGAAATGACTGCAGGGGCAGTATCTGCAGGTTCTGTGAGGGTGTCACAGTTGAGTACAGACTTGAAACCTGCTCAGTTCTCACAGGGAAGTCACTTCTACAATTTACCTGATCCATTTGTGGTTGAACTGAAAGTATTTTCAATAGTGAAGGTTAATTAGTGATCTTTGCAGGTCTAAATGTGTGTAGCTGCACTAAGAGGTGCAGATGAAGTTGGGTAAAATGTTGGGTGTAATATTTGGAGAGGAGGCTACCATTTCATCCTCTGCAGTTAGCTTTAGTGAAGAGCTATTTCTAGCTGGAGTCCTTCCTTTGACTTTTGCTTACTTAGGTATTTCCACTTGATGATGAAGTGACTGCCACTTGATGCAAGCACTTGTGACACAGCTCTGAGCCAAAAGCTCTTGTCCTTCCTCTCTTGTGCACCCTGTGCAGGTTTCCAGTGCCCCTGCATAAAGTACCAATAGTTGTAGATTCCTGTTACACCTAGACAAAGACAACTGACAAACTATGAATACTATTTCCTAAGTAATTGTCTTTTTTTTTTTTAATTATTATTCTAAAAACCAAGATTGGAAGTGGAGGGAGAATGGGTGTTCCATACAGAGTGCAGCTCAGTGATACAGACAGGTTTTTGTATGAATGTATGAAGTGTATGAAAACTGTGAAGTTGTTAATTGGAAGTTGCTTGTAGTTTGCCTTCCAAATTGGTCCTGCCATCAGGTTTGGTTTTTTTGAGATTGTAAGCTATAGACATTTTCCCATTTTGCCTAATTAGTGCTACCTGAAACAGGATTTACTGGTTTAAGAAATTTCCACAAATACTGTGTAAGTAGCTGCTTGAATTTACTGCTTGCTGCATGATTGCCAGTGTTCATTTCAACGAGAGGGAAATGATGTCTGTAATAGTAACAAACTTTTTTAATCACATTATGGATAAAACCACATCCAGTGGATGTTTGTGCTTTTCTTTTGACATGATTGTCACAGACTTGAAGTCAGTAGTTCTCCTGGAGGGCAATATATAATGGTATAATTATGGTTGCAAAACAAAGATTAAAACAAACAACAACAAAAAAGCAACTTATCCTTCTGGACACTTAGAAGAGAGGAGTAACCAAAGGTATGATTAGTAGAGCACAGCTCACACTTATGGTAGCTGGAAACAATATTTCTGTTTGGCAATAGTAAAGTAGAATTATGAGATACTGAAGGTGTACTCAACTTAGAATTGATGATATGTGGGGAACAGTTGCTATTTGTCATCTTGAAACACTGGGAAATGGAATGTGAGCAGGAAGACCCGTGCTGGTCACTGGTGGAAAAGCTCATGCTGTGCAATGCTAAAAATTATTTAAGTAAATAAAAAGTAAAAAAATATTTAGTAAATGTATGTTTTGTAGTTCCTAGTTCACTCTTTCTCTTGCTGTTTTTCTTTGCTATGAAGGCTTTCCTGAAAAGACTGGAGGCAGTGAAACCCACCCCTGGTATGACCCGTTCTGAGCAGCTGATGGACTACCAGCGCCAGATGAGCTACCTGGGCTATGCACCTTCTGTAAGGAGAGGGAGATCTGCCAGCAGCCAGCTTAGCTCTTCCAGTAAGGCCTCTTCCATTGCCTTGCATGTGTTTAGCTTTTAACATTCAGAGCTGTGAAGCACTTGCTGTTGAGAATAGCAAAGAAGTTCCTTTCTCTGTCTTCCTTAATGATTTCTGTGTGATAAATGATCAATGTGATTTTTAGTCATGCCAAAAGTATGGCCATATGGATTGTTTAATTACCATCCTAATTTTGGAATGAATTGTCCTGTTAGTCATCTTCTGCAAGAAGGTCAAAATACCCCTGTTGCAGAGAAGTATTTCTCATTTTGCTAGTACCCTTTATTGAAAGGAGAAGGGAAGGCAAAAAGCCCACAACAAACCCCACAAAAAGCCTAAATAACATTCCATTATTCAGAAAATGTAAATCCACTGATGAATCCTTGTTTCTCTTAGAAATGGTGTCACATCAGGATGTAGATCATGTCCCTCCCATAGATCCATGCATGGCAGGCTGAAGAACCCCAGCACTGTGGCATGGGCTGGAATTCCTTCTCCTGACCAGTGACACCTCATCACATTTGGGATTTGTGTTCGGCTTAGTGATTTGCTTTTGTTTTCTCTGGAAACTATGATAATCAGTGTTGCAGTGTTAATATAGCAGAATTTTCTGTTGTACCAAGTATAAACTTTCTCACTTTGTGTTTGTGTCAACAGGAGGTGCTTCCAGAGCATCCACTGTAGCAAGTACAAGCCAGAGGAACGAGAAGTCCATGTGTGATTCAGCCAGTGGAGAATTAGAGAGACCTGCAAGCACTAATGTTCAGGCTGCTTGGTTATAAGTGCATTCTTTGCCTTGCATTCTGAGGTGCCCCTCAGACTTCTGTTTTTAGTGCTTTTGTAATTTCTACGTGCAAAAAAAAAGATTTTCTCCATTGTTCAGTGATTAAAATGCATTGCATACATTATAATTGCTTCTGAAATGGCTTTAAGTAAACACTTTCACTTCAGTCTGTGTTTTCCATGACAGGAAGAACTTAAAGAGGAGGAGGTATTTACATGGACAAGCTAAATGGAAATTGTTAATTATTACCTCTCAAAACAGAAGTGGAATGTCTATTTATGAAATGGAAGGACAGAACTGCTGCACTGTAGCTCTGTAGGTGCAAGATGTAAAGAAAATGTGTAAAACAGCAGTATTGGAATGTATTGCACTGAACTCATAAGTATTTGCTTAATTCCTAGGTCAGCTTTGGTTTTCATCCTGATTCAGGTAAGCTGGCTGAACTTTGTGGGTCATGTTCTTGCAACTGAAAGAATCTTATTTTTTACAGCAGCATGAAAGGATGAACATCAGCTCTGTATTCCTGCATGGTGAGCTAGAATACTGAGGCTGAAGATGTTCTGCCACTCTTGCATTCCAGGTGTTGAACTTTTTGTACTCAAAGCTGTGTGTCTCTTCCAGATTTAATACTTTTGCAAGTTGTATTGGGACCTTTGTGTAGGAAGGAAGCATCTACATACTATTTGAACAAGAGTAAGAACTGAACAACAGTTTCAGATTCACTCTAAAGTTTTGTTGCCTGTCAAGCAGATCCTTGCCCTTTTCAGTGAGGAGACAGAAACTTGAGCAGCAGGAAACTTGAACATCTGAATTTGAGAGTGACTACTAACCAGGATTTTCAAAACAAACAATACAAAATAAAAACTCTTGTTATGCTTCTTGACCTGTTTACTTCATGTCTTGTTTATACCAAATATTTGTAGCAGTGTCAGATGAGCTTCATTACTAACATTTCCAAGAGGAACTAAATCTAATGGAACTGTTCATTGCAGATAGTAGGTGGCAGGCTTTATTTCTATCCATGAAGGCAAACTTTCAGTGAGCTTCTTTGGTAGGACCTTAGTCTTATACAGAGCACTAATGTGATGCCCCTATCCATGGGTATGGCTGGCACCCTGCTTGCTTCCCCAGCCTCTCAGGAGAGCTGCAGAAAATCTCTGTATTGTGCATTAAGTGAAGAGAAAAAGGCTGTGTTCACTGATGCTGGGTCTTAGCTCTGTAGAAGGGAAGTTTATTATCCTTTGCTTGTGCTTGCATGAGGGCTTAGGCTTCAGGTATTCTTCATTGTACCCAAATTCTGACTTGGTCCTGTGTGATAGTTTGGCAGAGCTTCTGCACCTGGTGACCTGTGGATCCAGTTTAGCTGTTTGACTACGTTTTAATTTTTCACTTTAAGCAGCATTTTGGCAAACAGATCTTTGTTGTAATTATTATTCATTGATAGAGAATGTAAGGATTGTTTCTCCTAGTGCTGCTGCATTTACTTACTTATTCCCTATTTAAAGATTTTTTTTCCTTGAATGTGAATATCAAAGTCACAGATGAGGTAATTTTAAATGTTCATATGCTAATCATTTTCTGTAAAGAAATGAATGAAATGGATTCCTGTTAGTCATTTCATCTTACTTTATTTCACTTTGGTATGAAAGACTGTCAATTTTCTATGTCATTTTTGTAAATCAAATAAAATATTGAACATTGTCATTGCAGTGGCTTGTTTCAGAATTTTATAATTGGTATTTAAGCTGCAAAGTAAGTCATGGGAGGAGTTTTTTATACTATGTGTTGTGCAGGAAAATGCAGAAGAATCAGTTTATTCATTTATACACACTTCATACCTGTCACTGACTGGTGTGAGTTTATTGAAAGTAAGACACATTGACAGGTCTTCATTAAGTTAGAAATAGATTTTAAGATTTTTATTTTTTTAAAAAAATCTAAATAGACTTATGTCTTATAAGCTAGATAAGCTGTTATATTATTTTCTGCTTTCTTTTTATTATTACTGTTCTGATTTTTCTCTAAACATCTTCTGGAGAAAGTGCAGGTTGCTTTGCTTCCTCCTTAGACACCATTTGAGGTAGGAGCCAGTCTTCCTGCTGGAGTGACAGCATCTCCAGTTTGGGGCTCTGCTGGCATAGTGACCTCAGTACTCTGAGAAATGTCCTGTGCTGTCTCATGGTTTTGCTCTGGAAGTGTTCCTGCCTTCTTGTGGGCTCCATTGGTGTTGGGATTTGCTTATCTCTAAGGTGCAAAAGAATTGGGGCAGTGGTGTCAATTGTCTGGGACAACTGAGGTTCATCTGCCTGGAGGTCAAGTAGCAATTAGAAACTCTGCAAAGTCTTCTATTTTCTACCTTTACAAAGCTGAAAGCTGAATTCTGGGTTATACTTTCAGCAAGTGCTGCAGACTCAGTGGAGAGCTGCTTTGGTTATTTCAGTGACAGCTTCAAACTCTGACTGTAAACATCCCAATGGAGAGTAGTGGCTGGAACCTGCCCCAAGGTCTGCATACCTGTAAGCATTCTAGCAGCAAGGAGCCCTACACCCACAAGTGTTTTCCATGTGTAGTATGTCATGGACTGTATCCTCCTCCAGTGGAATTTTCTTGCATTGCTCTCCCTCACTGTCCTTTTCTGGACTTCCCATGAAGACACATTAAGAGGAAGGGGCAGAAGCAAAAGTAAAACTTTAAGGCTACTGCAACACACCCTTGAAAAATAGTAGAAAGATTTTCTTCACAAATTTATGGTTCAGTAGGTTGCAACCCCACTTATTTACTAGAGGCAAGAAGCCAGACTAGGTATCTAGAAAAGTGTTGAAGATAGTGAAAGTAGATAAAGCAATCAGGTGAAGTTGAGACTCTTGCTTTCATTAGATAAGAAACAATTAGAAATAATTGATTTTGGCAATTGAAAAATCAGACTACCATTCTTGGACTAATTTTCCTGGAATGCTTCACTTCAAGGGGAGAGATGCTGCTTCCAGGTACTCTTCTAGTTTGTGCCTGCCTTCAAAGGAGGCAGAGCTGCTGGTCTGAATCTACAGCATGAGATGGGCTGTGGCTGGTAAGTGAGAGTCAGGACTACCTGCCTTTGACAGTAATTTCCAATATAGCAAAGTGATAAAGGGAAGGCATAAAGTAAAAAAATTGAGCTGAAGTAAAAGCTTGAGTATTAATTGCTTACTCCTCTCCTCTTGGGTTGATACATGGCAAACATTAACAATCACTAGCCACCCCCTCTGCCTCATTAGCCTGTTCTTTAATGAGTTCCCAACCCTGCAGCATCTAAAGATACAAATTCTGTATTAAGCATGTTTATCTCACTGGTAATTAATTACTCAAGTTGGTAATGTAGTTGAAAGTGTAGTTAAAATAACTCTTAAAAGCATTCAAGAATTAGGATAGTTTAAGAGAAACAGCAATGATGTCACTATCACTAATCACTATCAAATGAAGACACAGTAAATACAAATAAAGGGTAATAAATATCACAGTAGATAAGACTCTACAGTAGTCTAACTGCAAGACAACTGGCTGCTGGACCCTCAAGCTGAATCCACTTGGGTTTGCTATCACAGATTTATCAACCATTCCACTCACCTAAAGCTCTGCTGAAAAAAAACCTTTAAAGATGCTTAGGCAGTACCAGAATCACCAATAATGAGCTTGAAGGACCTGTCCTTTAATGTGCTCAGTGTACTAAAAAAAAAACACCAAGAAAAAGTTCATTAATATATTAATTTATTTCCTTGTTTCCATTTTAGTTCAATTGAACATCAGAGCAGACAACTTTTTTTGCTTTGTGAAGATACAGGGAAATTCTGAAACAGTTTTTATACAAAGTTGGAAAAAGACTATGGGCTCAACCATATAATTGTGTAAATTGTCAGTGAAGAGGCTGCAGTTAGGAACTCAGCCTAGTGCCTTAGTATATTTGTTTTTAGACAATTTAGACAATTTTAACACATTAAAAAATACAATCTTAGAAGATATAACATGATTTTAATTCATGTTATAAATTGCCATCACACTGTCAGCTGGAGACACTTAGTAGGACAGGTATTGCTGAAGATCTTACTCTACTAAGTTCTCGGTGTTAAAGTTAGGTATAGACCACCTAAGTCTTGTCTCCAGACAAAATCTATTTTATACTGAAATTTGAAGTATAATATATACAGGTTCCAATACAAATGTTGGAGGATTTTTCATACAAAATAGAACTATGATGTAGTGGACAGTGGACAATGTTTAAATTAATGCATCCTCATCCTAACCAGATGTTACTCAACTTTTATTTTGTTTCCCTAGGAAATATTTTGCTGTCCATTACAACACAACAGCATGTTTTAAAAAGTTGGTTGAGAACAATTGAACTACACGACGATGTTGGTTTAGACATACTTCTTGATTTCATCATAAAGTACTAATACAAAAGCTCCTCCCATGCCTCTCAACACATTCGACCAGGCACCTTTGAAGAATGCTTTGCCTCCTTCATCTTTAGCTATCTTCTTCCAGCAGTCAATTGTGCCTTTGTACATTATATCAGCTGTGGAAAAAGACAAAGGTCAGAAAACTCTTCTACAGCAAGCCGGTTGGAACTTTCATATATTTAAAACAAGGAATAGGCAAAGTATAGCCAAGAATTTTAAATTAAGTAATCAGCAAAAAGTCATTTTAATTCTCCACACAGGAATCAAACCAGATCAGCCCTCAGCCTCTGAAGTGAGCATGAGAAACAGCCAGCAATATGTCCCCCGTGGCTTTTTAAGATTCCAATAATAAGGTTATTCAGTTTCCATAAGCAAAGCAATGCCCATCCTCTGCTGTCTCCATGAAGAGACCCTTCCTGCTGGCAGAACACCCCAAATCTCTCCTCACCTCCCTTGCGGCCGGACTGCATCATCATCCTCCGCCGCACGGTGTCGAAGGGGTAAGAAACCAGCCCTGCTACTGCAGTGACAGACTGGGCAATCATCCAGCTCACCACGATGTGCACATTCTTTGGGTCAGGCAACATTCCTGTCATCAGGAGCAAATGAGCAGAGTCAGTACAGAGCAAAAGGGCTGTGGGAAAGAGCTGTGAAAGGAGCCATCACTCACCAACCCCAGGAGTCACTCAATCAGGTTAGTTCAATCAAGCCTTCAACTTCTCCCTTCAGCCATATTTGACTATTAACAGGTACTGGAAGTGAAACAAGTTTATAGGACTGTTGGATATTGGGATCTAAGACCTCTTCTGCTCCCTGACCAAAAGGTCTCTCCTGCAGAACACTCCCAGGCTTGTGTCATGAGCTACAAAGGGTGAGAAGTTGCCACAGAAGCTCATCTGTATAAGTCTCAACACAGAGACCAGAAAATTCCACAAACCCTAGGCTCCTGCTCAGAGCAGCAAGTGAGAGCAACAGGAAAGCATTCCAGAAACACCTGCATGTATTGCACCACTGCACCCTGATCTGGTGCTGAGCCAGAGCTTCCTTTATCACCAAGTACCCTCAAGTGCCTTTACTGGCTGGATCTTCCCTCACACTCACTTCTCCATGCACTTCTTACCCTTAGCAGTGTCATAAACCCCAAAATAGGCCGCTCTGTAGATGATGATGCCCTGGACAGACACACTGAATCCTTGGTACAGGCCCCTCAAGCCATCAGACTTGAAGATCTTGACTATGCAGTCGCCCAGCCCAGTGAACTCCCTCTCGTTGGCTCCTTTGCCCACATCAGCTGCCAGCCGGGTCCTGGCAAAATCCAGCGGGTAGACAAAGCAGAGGGAGGTGGCTCCAGCGGCACCCCCAGAGGCCAGGTTTCCTGCGAAGTAGCGCCAGAACTGCTTGTGCCTGTCCACTCCCCCCAAGAAGATCTGCTTGTACTTGTCCTTGAAGGCGAAGTTGAGGGCCTGGGTGGGGAAGTAGCGGATGACATTGGCCAAGTTGCCTCTCCAGAAGGAAACAATGCCTTGCTCCTTGGGGATGCGGACTATGCAGTCGATTATGCCCTTATATTGCTTCTCCGCCGTGATCTGTTTGCTGGCATGCTGGACCTATAGGAAGAAAAAGGGAGGGATGGGAGGGTAGAGAGTGGGGCACGGCAGAGGTGACCCCGCAGGGGCCCGCTGAAGGGCACGGTCGAGGCACTTGTCCCTCCGCCTGGCCCGGCTCCCGCTGCCCGACGTGTTGCCGAAGCAGCTCCCGCGTAACCGGAGCCGGCCGAGCTCCTTCCCATATTTAGTCACGGCGGCCGGAGCCGGCCGCAGCAGCACCCACCTGTGGGGCACCCCCGCCGGGAACCCGCCACCCCCGCCTGGCCCTCGCCATCCCCGCCGGGGGGTACCCACCCCGCCACCCGCCCCTTCGCCGCCTCCTCACCTGCAGCAGCAACTTCACTCTCTCGATGGGGGCGACAGCAGTCTTGGAGATGGCGGCTGCGATGCCACCGGCCAGAAAGTCCTTGAGGAAGCTGAGCGCTTGGTCACCCATGGTCGGAACCGCTCCCGCACTCCCTGCCCGGAGAGAGCCAACGAGCCGCGCACCTCCCCACCCGGCCGCCCCCGCCCTGCGCCGGCCAAATGGCCCCGTGCCCCCCGCTGCCCCTCTTATAGCCCGCGGCCTCTCGCGAGGGGAGGAGGCGGCCCCGGGGCGCGGGCATTGGCCGGGACCCCTGCGAGCCCGCCCCCGATGAGGGCAGCGCCGCCATTTTCCCCCGCGGAGGCAGCGCGACGGCGGCGGCCTGGGGACGTTTAAAGGGCAAATTAAAGTTATCTAGAGGCTGGCGGGGAACACGCTGTCCGGGCATGTGCCTGCTGTATTAATAGCACCGGGAGGCGCGGGGGGGGAGCACCGAGAAGCTGGCAGGAGCACCCCGGGCAGCATCTACTGCTTGGTGCGGCTCAAGGCCCCAGAGCTTCCCCAGCGGGGTGTGGCGGTGGCAGCGCCGAGGAGCGGGGTGCTCTGCTCTCCGCACTCGGTGCTCTGTGCTCCGGCTCCGTTTGTGCAGTGGTGAGGGGGATGCAGCCGCCGTGGGTGCCAGAGCCCGCCGTGGGTGTCACACCCCACAGCGAAGGTCCCCAGGGGTGCATCGTCAACCCGGGAGGAGGCACAATGGTCCCACGGGCACTGGTGACCACAAGTGGGCTCGACCTCTTGGAGTCAAGAAGGAAAGGAGCTGCTTTGTGCTCGATACCCCCCGTGAATTTGGTGTTGAAGGCTTTAAATACCCCAGCGTGCTCCAGGACCTGGCTTTCCCAAAGAGGAGACAACTGCCTTCCCACACTGTGCCCTCATTTCAACCCTGCAAGGTCAGCTCCGCACTGAAAGTCACAGTTGGTCCCCTCTGAAGGAGGGAGGAGGGCGGGAAGGGGCTCTGGAAGCAGATGTCTGGCACGCTGAGGTCACTGCGCTTGCTCCGGATGTGAAATCAGAGGCCAGGCTGTAGACTCCCTGCCCTCATTCAGCGCCTGGTTTGTGGGGAAATGTTCAACTCTCCAATGAAGACTTATGTGCTTCCCTCACTAGTTTGCCTCTTTCTGATCTGTTCTTTCTGGCCATAAAGAAAACAAGAGCTTGGAATTCGCCACTGAGTGGTTTTGTTGCACTGAGGAGTTACAGGAAAGCCACTGTAGCAAGTTGTAGGAGTTGGACTTTAAAAAGACTTCAAAATGTGGCCATAGGACAGTGTTATAGTGGGGAATGCACAGAGTAATGGGTCTGCTTTGAGTTGATTAAATGGTATCAATAATGGCAATAGAATTAATCTTGGTGTAGGTGCTAAAAGACTGTCTGTTCCACAAAGAGACATTCTCTCCAGGACAGCAGATATCTTCTCCCTGACGTGTTTGCCAGTGCCACTCAACGAGACTAAATTTGATCCCCCTCTTACCCTCTGCTGCTCCGAGGGCTCTTCAGTCTCTTCTCATGAACCTTAGCTCTGGGAAGTGGACAGCAGATTTAACCTCCAGGAGCAGCCTTTGCACCTGGGCTATCCTGAGCAGGTGGAGCCTCTCCCCAGCTCCTAAGAAAGGAGAAGAAAGCTCCTCTGAGGAGATCTTAGCAAGCAGGTGCAAGTGGGAAGCACAGGGGATCCCTAGAATTAGAGTCAGTTGAGGAGAGTATTGCTTGACGTGTGTTTTCCCTTGACCTTTCCATCTTCTTCCTCAGTCCTTTGCTCCCCAGGTGTGATGTCTCCTGTTGTATTCACACTGAAGTAATTGTCCTTTACTGACTCGGGGACTGCAGTACCGGCTCCATCCTCACCTGTGGGATGTGGTGCTCACAGTCACTGCCCGACTGTCCCGGCTAGTCCGGTCTTCTCAGCGTGCACACTGGCAGCTGATTGCTGCCCCTTGCTTGCTGCCTGGCTGGGATGGTGCTGGGGAGGGACCTGGAGTGAGGCTGTGGTGAAAGGGTGTAGCCTAAAAGGATCTTCTGCCCGCCTCTCCCCTGCCATCTTTGGTTTAACTTATTTAAATGGCTTGTTTCAGTTTTCAGGGGTTTTTTATTGCATTTCTAGAAAGTCTTTATCATAAGAATCGCAGGTAGTTTTTGAGGTGGTTGTGCATCATCATCCCTACTTACTGTAGGAAATAAAATGTACCCTGTAAGGAACTTACTGCTAATTCTACCAGTACCATGAAACTTGAGAAAAAAAGGTTTCCACTAGTAGAAATGTCACTTTAAAAAAAGGTGAAAGGGACTCTGGAACGTGGGTGTTCTATATTCAGAATAGTTTCTGATACTTTCATAGAGAAATTGGTAAAAAATCTGCAAATGCAAGCTTTCCTTTGTGCATTATTGAAAGCTGGTTTTTAAGCCTCATCTTCCTTGGAATTGTACAGTTTGGGAAGGATTAGCTGGCTTTCTAGGCTGAGTTTGTGGGGACTCTGTGCTGCTGACATAGCATAAAGGCACTAGAAATTGTTCCTAAAAATTCTGAGCTAAAAATAATTACCTAGATCTACGTTTTCCAAAGAGATGAGTGAC
Organism: Ceyx cyanopectus; assembly: GCA_013401355.1. Classification (NCBI taxonomy): domain Eukaryota; kingdom Metazoa; phylum Chordata; class Aves; order Coraciiformes; family Alcedinidae; genus Ceyx; species Ceyx cyanopectus. The sequence continues at coordinate 64,442 of VYZU01034068.1, forward strand.
TGTGTTTTGCTTAGTTGTGTGAATAGCCAGCCTGGAACGCTACAGGAGTTGAGCTTTTGCAGTCTAGTGTGGACCCTTGTTTGTTTGCATTTCCAAGACACTGGGAGCCCTGGTGCTGAGGGGAAGCCAGGCACAGAATAAAAAAGCTTTTCCTCACAAGTCAGCAGTCTGACAGCAGACACAAGAGGGAGCACAAGGAGTCGGTCAAGATTGTCCTGACCCTCAGCATAGGCAGCAATGAGTCTCCAGTGTATTGGCAGGGTGGAAAGATGAAATGTGGATTTATATTTTAGAAAAGATTCATAGAGTTGTGGTAAATCTGCCTCGGGTAAGGTTAGTTTATGTTCGTGGTAAGAAGGGGGAGAGTAAAAGAGCACAGAGGCTAAATGAGGATGAGAGTCAGGGAGAAAGAACAGCGATGGTAAGAGAAATGAAAGAGTTTTGGTTTGTTTTGCACAGGTATTAGTGAGGGTAATTTTATCTTGTTTTTGATGTTAGCTGTCTTAGGAGCCTACGTGGAGCTAAAAAGGAGGAAACCTGACCAGTAAGGTTAAGCAACACATTGAGGAGGGTAGGCTTAGTGCTAAAATAGCAGTGGGAGCCAACATAGGTATGTTTGTTTGCTAGAGCATGTCTGTAGTGTGAGGACAAGGAGTGGTAGGATGGTCAACATTTCAGAAGAAAACTCAGGATGTGGGTGAAAATGGATATTAAACATCAGAAGCTACATTGGACAGGACACACAGGGGGTAAAGTAGGAAAGAAAAAGCCCCCAACATGTGACACAAGAAATAGAGTTGCAGTGAAGTGAGCGGTACCATCCTGATACTTCCCTTGGCAAGGATTTGTGCAGATGTTTAGAAAGAGGGTGTCTGAGGAGTGCATTAGAAGTGGTGAAATGCAGCCAGCTCCTCAGTTAATTTGGAAAAGTTAGGAGGAAAAGCTAGCAGAGTGGCACAACTGGAAGGAAAGACAGTTAAGTGGTTGTGGATGAAGTAAACCTGATCACAGCCCAACCTGGAAATGGAGGCTGAAGGCAGATAGTGCATTTGGCAACTGTACTTCGTAATTCATGAGACAGGAGTGGAGAGTAAGAAACAGAATCTACAATCAGATCTGTGCTAGAGAAGAATGATAAAGCAAGAGGAAGAGGGCTGAGATTAGATGGAATTTTATCAGTTTGATGAGATTAAAATAATGGAAAGAGAAAATGAGAGGACATGAGGAAGGACATGACAGGAAAGAGAGCAGGTCAGAGAGGAAGGATGGGACAGCAGAGACCAGGGATAGAGCACTGGTTGCTGCAGACCCCATCAAAGGAATGGCTCTTGCAGGGAGTGGTACAGAGTGAGGGGTGCAGGTCTGCATCCAGAATGTGCAGACACTGAGATTTAATAGGCTTGTGGGAAATATTTGAAGTGTATCTTCCAGCAGAAGCAAGTGAAGATCAGGAACAGGGGTGGAATGAGCAGAAGGATGAACAGGAATGCAGGAAGGGCTGATTGAGCAATGGTTAAGTCTGGAGAGAGTGAGGATGAAAAGGTAGAGGTGCAGCACTTAGGGCAAAAAGGAGGCAGAGTAAGAGGTTGGGCTTGATGCCTCAGGTAGGTTGTTTAAGAAACAAGCAAGGAAGGAAAAAAAAGGGTCACAGAAAACTAGGCCAGTTGGAGAGGGAAAACTAGAGGAGTACAGGAATAAATGTCAGCAAGAGAGCAGGAGGAGAGATGGAGGAGTAGCCCACAGGCAGAGTTAACCAGCTCAGTCTCCCGCTGAGAGAGACTCAGCACTCTGTTGTGTCTCTTGATGATGTGCTTCACTGCTTCAGAACTCACAATGGAAATGTCTCCAGAGCAGGAGACTCCACAACCTCCCTGGGCAGCCCCTGCCAGCCTCTGCCACCCTCACTGGGAACAAGTTCTTCCTTGTGTTTCCCCTCAGCCTCTTGTGCTCCAACTGACTCCCATTGCCTCTTGTCCTGTCAGTGGATGACACTGAGCAGAGTCTGGCTCCATCCTCCCTACACTGCCCTGAACATATTGACAGACACTGCTGAGCTCCCCCCTCAGTCTCCTCTCCTCCAGACTAAAGAGCCCCAGCTCTCTCAGCCTCCTCAGCAGGGAGATCTCCACTCCCTTCAGCATTTTGGTGCCCTGCACTGAACTCTCTCCATCCTTCAATTTTGTGAGGTATTTCTGAAGTTTCAGGGTTTCTCCTTCACCGGTAATAACCCACAGGCAGAATGAGCTAAAACAATGAGAAGTGAAACAGAGGTGGCCCTGCTACCCAGCAGCTTATTATAATACACTTTTGTCTCCTGTTCTGCTCCTCACCTCTGCAAAACAAGATGAAAACAAACCAAACCAAAACCCCACAAAACTAAACCAACCAAAAAAACCCCTAAGCAGAGTACTCTCAGGTTGGCCAAGGCTCTGAGCAGCCTGGTCTAGTTGAGGGTTTCCCTGCTCACCGCAGGGGGCTGCACTAGATGACCTTTGGAGGTCCCTTCCAGCCCTAAACATTCTATAATTCCTCATCTCCATTTCCCCCTCTTCTACAAAACCCTGAGTTCCAGAAAGAAGAGCTCCCTGGGCAGAGCTGTGGGAGCAGCAGCCCAGAGCTCTGCACTTTCTCCCACTGGGCACCGCTCGGCAGGGGCTGCGGCTCCCTCAGCAGGGAGAGGCCGCCGATGGCGGGAAGCCGAGAGGCGCCCTCAGCGCTTTTCCCCGCCACCTCTCCGCCCTCCAGCGAGCGCGGGTTTATTTTAGCCCTGGCCTTCCGAAGCGGGATTAATTTTCCCCTGAATAGGTCAGCCTAGGACAGAGCCATGGCCTTCCATAGCTGGGGTGGCTCGGGAAGCCGGAGATGCCTGTTAAGTAGCCAGGGCCTTTGACATATCCTGGAATAACCTTCCCGATAAACAGCGGAGAAATCCGTGTGGGGAGCCCCTGGTCGGGGCCGGGCTGCCGACCTGCCCTCTGCTGTCCGGGTTTGGGAAGAAAAAGTGAAAATCGGTGAGAAAATCTGGCAAAAACGTTGAGTAAATGTAACTGGGAAAGCAGCAGGGTGTCACTATGGGATTATTGCCTCCCTGCCTTTCCAACAGTGCTTCAGCCCGTTGAAATCTGCCCTCAGATCTTCAGAGCAGCGACACTATAGAGATTTTAAATAGAGTTTTACTGGGTTTTAGCCCTTGTGTCCTTGTGGCTGGGCAAAGCATCCCCGGAGCTAGAAGTCACACTTTCTGTCACCCTTGTTTGTGTTTCAGTGTGCAGGGGAGATGGAATTTCCAGCAGTCATTCATATTTTGCTAACTTTTTTCTTATTATGTAGAATGATTAAATTCCTTACTTATATATACTTGAGATAAAGTTGTGTAAAAAGCTACAGCCAACCAAAATTACTCTTCTAAGTATAGATGCATAGAGGTTTCTAGGATGTTTTTTTCCACAGCTATTCAGTGAGACAGTGTGCAAGAAAACTGGAAGTAAATCAATATTTCCATCAGAACTAGAGGGAAGTGCCATCGAGGGCTATTTCCTAGTCTTAATGCAGTACACCCCTGCTAAACTTGGAGCATGTGTAGCCCTGAACCCTTTGACATCAGCAGATGTCCCTGGCAGGGACAGGGCTGTGTGTAGGGCTGTTCTGCAACACAGCAACTGAGCTGGGCTCATTTCATAGCCCTGCTGAATGAGTGAATGGCTTTGTGGTATATGGTATGTGGAGAACCACCACTTCACAAAACATGATAGGATTTAGCCTTGATTCTTATCTTAATGTTTGTATCTTTACATGTGATATTCGTGTTTCCCTTTTTGATACTGATTTTTAAATCCTTGCTTTCACTGTCTTTGCTTCAGGCACACTGTTCTGCCTCTGGAGAGTTTTGGTTTAGCTACCAACATGCCTTAGAGAACATAAACACTGGCTCTCTTTCAAAGAAAAGAAACTTCTCACTTTCTGACCAGTACAAAAAAACCCATTTAAAACATCTAAATAAATGCAGAACTGATCAATAACCCTGTGACTCAGCTAATGTTGTACAGTGATAAATAAAAGCAACTGTAGTCATTAATCATGAGAGCATCTCAACGAATTGTTGTACAGGTTTGCAGTGACTTTCTTATATAGGCAGTTAATTATTGATAAAATAAGTCAGACCTTCTATCAAAATGTGTAAGTGAATTAGTGATTTTTAGGAGTGTGATTTTATTGCTGCTGGAGAAACCCTTTGCTAACATTCAGGCCTTCAACCTCAAGCTGAGCTCTAAAGGTGAGGAATTTAGTGCTTGTGTTCTAAACAATAACTAGGCCATAACTCTGGAACCATTTTGGGGTAGACAGAAACAGTAAAAGTTCCTGTTTAACCTTCTTTACCACTTGGCTTGCTCTTCAGTTTTGGGATACTTTAATAGATTATACCATTGACTGGCTGGGATGCTGATTTGCACAAGCAATATTGAGAGCTCAGCCAGGGTGGCAGGAGGACCTGGTTGGCTAGAACTGATCCCATTGCTTTCTGCATAGCCCAGGTGTTTGGCTGTCTATTATTGTGATTCCACCATATCAGCATTTGCAGTAGAAAACAATTCTAAATGCAAATCATTTCTGTTTGTAGTCTCAGAACATAAGGATATGGGTCACTAAAAGTGGGAACAGCTAAAATTTGATTTGTGTCTTTTCTTTCATAGAGTTCACAGAGAAAATGAAGATGGGAGAATCAGTCCAGCACCTGGTGTGACTGCAGTTGATAGGTAAATTTGTTTCAATTTGATTTAATTTAACTCTTCACTACATTCTAGTGAGCACCTGTCCAAGCACATCTGTTTTGTTTCATATGCCAATATTGTGTCAACTGAGGAAATCTGTGAAATTCAAAATGCAAAAAAATCACCCGTGGTAGAAGAGAGGGATTTTTTTCCAACAAGAATAGTCTTTAGATGGGATCCCACAATTTGGTGCTACCACAGGGGCAGCTTCCAAAAAATCAGGCACTGGAAATGTCTATATCTCTCCATTGCTAGTTGACATGTAGATAAGCATGCTGTGAACTATCTGCTCTGGGCCAGGTGAATTACACACCAACCTCCTGCCCACAGCAATCCTGCAGTGTGAGATTCCTGGAGAGCTCCTGAGCTCCACTGTATGGGAAATGGCTGCATCACCAAGCTGATTTGGGGGGTTTTCCATTTGCACAGACATGCAATCAGCCTTCTTTTGTTAAGTGTTTTTTCCAGATCCTGGGTGTTTGTATACAAAGGTGTATCTTCCTGATACTTTTCTCTCTTCTCTTCTCTTCTCTTCTCTTCTCTTCTCTTCTCTTCTCTTCTCTTCTCTTCTCTTCTCTTCTCTTCTCTTCTCTTCTCTCTCTTCTCTGTTTGTTTTGTGGGTTGTTGGTTACTGTGAGTTGCTCTGCAGAGCCTCATCCATCAGAGTGCTCTCAGTCCCTTACAGAGGCAGACAAACTACAAACAGCAATCAGTGGAGCGATCTTCAGTCCTTACCACTTTTGCTCTCCTCCTGCTAGGAAGCTGACAAATAACCAGTTTAAGGAGCCAGGTGGAAATATCCCTTGTTGAAAAAGATCCCTGGTAGCTTAGAAACTTTGGCATCTGGCTGTCAGCTGGTGGGTGTCTGGCATACTCCATTCACTGCTGCCTTCTGCCCCTCAGTCACCAGAAATGCTACCCACTGGAGCCCAGAATGATGCCTGCTGTGGTGTCTGCAGAAGGCTGTGTCTGCCCTGCAGCTGGGGCTTGGCAGTGTTGGCAAAAACTGAGTGTGGGTCTCATGCTGCATATTCTTGCTAATGCTTCTGAACTGGAGACTGGGCTCATTTCTGTACAGTGTGGGCTGGAGCTGTATACTGGGAGTGGGGAGGGAGGCTATTTTCCACTTACTATATAGGGTAGACAACATATTTGAAATGGAATTGGATCCTTCATCTAAGTGATGGAATCTCTGGATAAAATAGGTCAATCTTTTCACAAAGCTAAGGCTCATTTGTTTGCATTGTGTATGAAATTGTGTTTTCTTAGTATTGTCTCTTACACTTTCTCACACAAACTGATTAGTCAGCAGGAATTTCAGGCAGCTGTTGATTTCAGGTAAGAATGTTTTTCTTTATCAAGTAAAATGTAGCTATGAGGAGGTAAAATTTTCACTTCCTAGAAGTGTTTCATTAAGAACCCTTTTTTTCACAATGCCTGCAGCTAAATAAATGTATTCAGGGCACACATGTTGTGTTTCTGTATGAGGGAATCTATGTGAAGTAACCAGATTACTTAAAGGGCAGGAAAATAAAGGATTTTCTAGTTAATATTTCAAGCCACAGCTGGATAATCCCTTGGCACTTCCCTATCCTCAGTGTGCCAGACATACTGATGTTCTGAAGACTAAAGATCTGACAAGCTTTTAATTGTTCTTAGAATGACTCTTTTTTTTATGTCTTGGTCAGTCATGTTCAAGATTCTGGTCATTTGTCCAGGCCAGTGTGGTATTTGTAGCTTCAAACATTTGTACAGGTCACTAAATATCCTATATTTTGAAGTGGAATATTTCATGATTACTTGGTTTTATTTGCACTTTTTTTCTGAATAGTTGCAGAGAGCAGTTCACCTGTACTACCAAGTAAGCAAGGCACAGACACCTCTGAAGCTTCAGGAGTTGTCTTCCTGGGTACACATTTCCTGCCATCCATCTCTAAAGGGAGATCTCAGCACCCTTCAGGAGTGAGTTTGACAGCTCCTAATAATGCTTTATTTGCAGTCTGTCTGAGTTCCTGGAGCCCTCAGCTTCACAATGGTCCTTAGTCAACAACTGACATTGCTTCAGCACATATTTCTTCCTCATCAGCACTTCCTGTAGGTCAGATTTTTCAGATATTAAGTTCTTGCTTCTGTCAGTGTTTTCACAGCAACAGGTACCTTTACATAAGAGCCTCTCTAATCCTTTCAGACAGAAGCCTGGCTGCACCCAGCTGTTATTTTCTGGCCATGGTGTACCTGTGGATGGCTTGCACTGAGTGCCCAGGATTCTTTAGACATCTCATTCACTTCACTAGTGGGCATTTCTGGTTGTCCTGGTTAGAGGGGAGTCACTTTGAGTGATGGTTGGAGAAGATCTCACTTCCTGCTACCACATAGGACCCAAGTCTCTCCAAGACTGTGGGAGTTGTGAAGCTGTAGTGTCAAGCTGCTTAGAAACTGTTCCCAGAGAGCTTTCCTCTGTGTTCACCTCTGGAAATAGATTCCTTTTTGCTTTGCTTATTCCAGGCTGGGAACAGCAGGTTCTGCTGCAACTCCTACAGTCTCCTTTCCACAAGGTAACAACAGCTGTCTTGGTAGTCATCAGTAGCTGTAATTCTTCACTGCCTCTTCCTACCTCACTTTTCCTTTGGAAAAGACCTTATTTTGGTGCTGCCATTTCACTACATTGTTGTATTATCATGGGAGCAAAAGACTAATGTTGGACTGTCAGCCCTGAAATGTCTGTCTGTGGTATCTGCTATGAAAAACTAATTGGATGGATGTGTGGGACTGGCCCTGCCCAGCAACTCAAGTATTCATACAACCACTCACTCATTGTCCCCAGGGTGGGGAATCTTAAGAAGAGCAGAAGTGAGAAAACTTTTGAGTTGAGATAAAGTGGATTAATAAGTGAAGGGAAGAATATCATGTGATGCATGAATCTCTCATTAACAATTAACTGGAAAAAACAAACTTGTTATTTAATGTATGCTACAGGACTAGATCTATATATTGCACATATATTCAACTGCAATATTGCATCCAGTTCTGGAGCCCTCAGCACAGGAGAGACATGGAGCTGCTGGAGCAGGGCCAGAGGAGGCCACAGAGATGCTCAGAGGCTGGAACAGCTCTGCTGTGGGAACAGGCTGAAGGAGCTGGGCTTGTTCAGCCTGGAGAAGAGAAGGCTCTGGGGAGACCTTAGAGCACCTGCCAGTGCCTGCAGGGGCTGCAGGAAGGCTGCAGAGGGGCTGTTTCCAAGGGCCTGCAGTGAAAGGACGAGGGGGAATGGGTTGAAATGAGAGCAGAGGAGATTGAGACTGGATCTCAGGAAGAAGTTGTTTCCCTTGAGGGTGGTGGCTCAGTGGCACAGGCTCCCCAGGGAGGTGGTTGAGGCCCCATCCCTAGAGCTATTGCAGGGGAGGTTGGCCAAGGCTCTGAGCAGCCTGGTCTAGTTGAGGGTGTCCCTGCTCCCTGCAGGGGGCTGCACTAGATGCCCTTTGGAGGCCCCTTCCAGCCATAAACATTCTCTGATTCTATGATTTCCATGCAGTATGGACAGAGATTAACTTTTCACTTTACCTGTTTTTTCTTGGTGGCTCTCTCCCTAGGCCTTTAGAACACCATATACAATATGTGATATACCATGCTGTGCAACTTTGGTGGGTTTTTTTTAGTTAAACCTGAAACGTGCACAACAAGGTGGGAAGGTTTCCATGGGAAGCTCGTGCCTTTGGAGTGTGCTCGCCACTAGATGGCAGGGAGCCCTTTGGGGAAAGGCAGCTCTCGCCTCTGGGTGTTCAACGCTCATTTCCCTCAGCCTGGCAAACCTCTCCAGGAGCTTCTCGAGAATTTTGCTGGAGCGGGTGGAGTGCTGGAGAGAACTGTAATGATGTTATGACCCTTTGACAGCACTGGCATGCAGTTTTAAATTTTCTCCAGTACAACAGATCCCTTAATTGAATTCCACAGAGCTTTACATAATCAGATAAAAAAAGAAAAGCTGTATTTTAACCACAGTTAAATCACAAGTCAGGGTTGGTGAATTTGTTGGAGAAATCTCTGCCTCTTGTACACGTGCTGCTTTTACCTTGCCAAGTTCTGAAGTGCTCAGTCAGTCCTTGAAGTGAATTGCAAAGAAACTGGCCCAGACTGGAATCTGGCTTGGAATAGTTGGGACTGACAGTTTGCTGGGGGGGGGGGGAGATCCAGTTAGCATTTGGAAGACCTAAGAGCTCTGATTTTCACTCCTTCACACTAATTTCATTTTAGTGTAATCCTAGCAAACTCAGCTGAGACTGACTTCTGCAGTGGTGCTAAGAAACCTTCTGATGCTTCTGTTTAGGCCAGAGTTGTTAGAGTCAGCAGAATGCAGAGGTGAGCAAGTTGTGCCCATCCATCCATCCATCCATCCATCCATCCATCCATCCATCCATCCATCCATCCCAAATACATAGGCACATCTGGGCAAAAAGGGAGTTCTCACAGGGCCCATTATGCTCTGGAAAACAGAGATGCCCACACTGCTGACCCTGTGAGCAATGAGAGTCCAATGCACCAAACTGGGTGTTTGGTTGTGGTTTTTGTAGCATCTAGAAAATGTGTAGGGAAGTTTTCAACATTTGGAACTTATTTTAGTTGATAGAAAGATAATTTTGAGATTAGATGATTCATTAAAAAACTATAATGACAAGTGAACATTGACTTTATCAGGGCATATGATGCTCAACACAATTACTGAAAATGAACTTGCACAAAAATGTCAATATTTTCATGTTTATATGCTGTAGTATTTTAATTTAATTAATTTGAATTGCTTTATACACTTGATTTTGAAAAATTAAAAATTCACTTTAAAATGTATTAAATTAGTTTGTTTCTAAAAGGAACATGGTTAACAAAATGAAAAGTGTAAGTTCAGTGAAACACTGTGAAAAGCTGTTTCAGAGGGGGCTTTGTTCAGCATGTTAACTTGTGCAACAGTAATTTTCAAATGCTGGATAATGTGCTGTTCAGTTTTTTAATCATGTTTTCAGAAACTGTAGTATTTGCCTCTGGCTAAGCTTTGTTACAGATGACCCTGCCTAAGCCTGCTGGGACAGGACTTGAATCCTTCAGCTTTAATGAAACACAAGAATTTTTACCAAGTTTTGGCCACACTCAGTTTGGGAAAGATCTACACCTGCTTTCAGAGGAAAAAGGTGTGAGCTTTCCTAGCATGTTGCACAAGGATATAGCTCTCTTGAGGCTGCCCACACTGCACATACACTACTCATACTCTACTCAGTTTGCACTTAACCTGCTTATCTGTTTTACTCACCTGTGTGCAAGGGCAGATTTTAGAGTGGGGTGATCTAACTGGTGGACTTCCAATCACATTTGGACTGGTGTTGAATGTTTCTTTTTCCAGGGTGTTGGAAAAGAGGTCTGCTGGTGCTCCAGCAGGAGATGCTGTATTTTTAGCATCCCTGTGTGTCTGAGTGAGCAGCTGCAGTGTGCAGATCCTAGCTGTGGGCAGAGCAGGCAGTGCTGGCAAAGCTGTAGCTGCTACACTGCTTGTTGCTGAGAGGCACTTGGTGGAACTGCCCAGCCAGCCTCAGTGCAAATGAATTCACTAGCAACTGCTTTAGTCCATATAATGTCAGATTTGTTTTGCTGTAGCAAAAAATACCTGCAAGTTGGTTGTGATGTTTGTAAAGTTCTTTCTCAGCGAGAGCATCCTTTGTGGATGAAAAGGAGAGACCTACAAGTTCTCAGTCTCCTCCAGACTAAATCTAGACCAGATATCTCCAGCTGTTCTTCAGAGTAGGGAAATGACACCTCTTGTCCCTTCCAGCTGCCAAACACTGCAGTTCTTGAATCAGGAAGGTTCTGAAAGAAGTCATTTCCAGCAAGAAAGAATCCTTTATTCTGTTCTCTGCCCTGTTGCCCAGCCTGGATCTTTCATCCATGGTTTATAGGTGTATCAGCACTCCTAGGATCAGCCAAAGCAGTTGACAGTCTCCATTGCACATAATGTCAACAGGCCAGATGAAAAGCTGGTGTTCAGAGCATCCTCCTTCATAGATCTCACATAAGTGGTGGGAGACTGCTGGGAAAATCCTGGGTAGCAGGTATTCTCAGCCCCTAGTGGCTTGAAAGACCTGAGCACAGGGTGCAGCAGCCCTGAGTGTGTCTGTGGGGGGCACAGCAATGGTCCTGCATGGTGACCCTGCTTATGACATCCTCTCTGGAAGGTAACTCTGATAGTTCTTGGTTATGTGTTCTAGTAGCAGAGGCCTCTCTATTATTAGCACAGCAGTGATGGTGAGACTGTGGGGATCTCAGCTTGCAGGTGATCCAGAGCCTGTTAACATGGTGGGCTGCGCAGTTCCTCACCAAGCTCTGTCCCCTCCCCTCATGACCCTGGTGCTGTTCTATGCTTACCTAAATGTTAGATCCCTTTTTTTACAGGGAAACAAAAGGGAGACAGGCTTTCCTGGTGCTGCTTTTCCTTTTCACCCTGGATTTTTTTTCTTGTTTTGATTGTGTTTGAATAGTAAAAATTACAATATACTTTTGGACCAAATTTTAGAAGGCATTTAGGTGCCTCACTCCCACTGGGAGGGGATCAGGCTCTGAAGAGCCTGTGGTGTGATCCAGTATCCCTGGCAGTTTCTTGCCTACAAGCAGGGTCCAAATGGCAGGATAAAAAGATCTGGAAGAACTTGAGGCTCTAGGGCCTTGTCATCCAGAGCACTGGGTTAAGCCCTGCTTTGCTGCTGAAGCATGCAGCGTTCTGGCTGATGCTTTACTGGAAAAATTGCAATTAAATGGGAAAATAGTAATGTTACACAGCTGTTTGCCTAAGTGGATGAAGGATATAGCTTTTAAATTAAATATGCTCTGAAACAGCATTCTAGTATGTCAATCAAAATGCCAAGAACAGAAGGGCCTGGTTAATGTGGCATGTTGGGGAATAACTGTGAAAAGGGTGAAACATGGATTAATTGGAAAACCATCCTGCAAGAAAGGTGTTCTGGCAATAGCATGAAGTACTGATGACTTAGAGCTGAATTGCTGTACCTGAGTTATTTGAAGCATTGCAAACCAGAGGGAAAGGAGATAAAGAAAGAATGAGTAGGAGTAAAATTATCTTTTCATATATAATAATATATATTAATATTTATTTAATATTTATTATTAATAGAATCAATAAGTTTTTGAGTACTTGCCCAACTTGTTGCAAACTCCTTAAAAAATGCCAAAAGAGAGAGATTGCTTCTGAGTCTTTTGTGACACTGACTCACTACTGTTGCTTTCACAGGCAAGATACCTGGTGTTCTCTTATAAAATGCACAGGAGGTGCTGAGGAGAGGCTGTGATTTGATAGGTGAATGCAGCACATATTGAATTCATGCTCTGCCTGCCAGAACCATCATTTCCCCACACAGGTTTGCACACAGGAGCACCTCACAACTGCCTGCTGCTTCTCAACAATTGCAAGTACCTCTGCTTTGCCCTGGTTCCCTGGACAGAGCTGAGGTCACACTGCTGGAATAATCCTCTTAGCTTATCTTTCTGGCTATATCATGCCCTGTTTGAAAATTCTACCCACTTGCTTCTCCTTACAATCAGATCACTATAAACATCTCTTTCTTGCTTCAAACACCCATCAGTTTTAGGCTTGCTTATCCCTCTGCCCTGGTCTGTTGTCTTCCTTGCATTGCCAGTTCTGCTCCTGTAGCACACTGGTCTTCACACCCTACTTTCTTCACCTCTGTTCTCTGGGCTTCCTCCCAGTTGCTTTCTTACAGAGGATGTTTTTTTTCTGCATCTTCTAATTTCTACTAGTGACTTGTTAAAAACACTCTGTTACCTTGGTTCCCAGGAGTGGTGTCTCTGTAGATGATGAAAGACACTGCAGTAACTGACTGAAGCAGTTGCTGAATTTCCCAGTGTACCTGGCCTTCCTTGCTGTGTCTGAGAGGTGAGAACTGCCTTTATCTGGGGATGCTGCAGATATTCAATAAATGCTAAAATGGAAATGCCTGTTTCCCAGTTTGCATGTGCAAATGTAGGTATTTGTACCACGAACCACATGTGACTTTTTGCAGGTGCTCCCTTTGCCAGTGTTCTGGGCTTCTTGCCAAAGCATTTTCTGTCGACCTCGCTCTTAACCAGTCCCTGGAGTTTTGCATCAGCTTCTGTCTAAATAGGCTTAGCCCTCCAGTTAATAGATATCTTTTTCTCAAGCCCTGCCCATTGCACCTGCCTTTGAAAATGTGCCCTGGAGAACCCATGATTCATCTGTTGTGTGCTTTTGCTGTTTGATTAAATCATTGCTTAGTTTCAGGTGGCTGCATTTGCGTGCTGGAGCACTTGATCCTCCTGTTTACTGCTTTTGTGTATCAGTGAATGTTTGTAAAGCTTGAGGGGAAGTTCAGAATGAAAGGTATAATATCAGTGTTTGGGATAACAAATGGTATGGGCCATACACTCTCTTCATTCAATGCTTTTTCTGTTTCCACACCAGTGAGCACGATGGATGTAATGTAGTCACAGCATGTTTCCAGAAATCCTGAGATCAGTAATGTAAAATAGGTCTTTGGAATTTTAATAATGGAGAAAATGTCAGTATGCAAAGTTGGTGCAGCCTTATTTCTCCCTTCCCCCAGTTTTACTCCTTTAGAGCAGTCTGTGTGTTTTCTGACCTGGCAGATAACAACATAAGGCAAGGATAGGAAACCCTCCAGAACCTTGCCTTCAGTCCCCTCCTGTTCCAACAGGATTCACCACCCTACAAACTAAATATATACAGGTGTACTTTTAGACCAGACCTTCAGGATCAGCTCCCATCTCCCTGGATGCATTTGGGAAGCTTGGGGACCTTCAACATGAAAATGACTTTTGACATATCCTAAGAGGGACAGTGGCAACCAGAGATCCCCAGGTTCTTTCCAGACCACTGTTTTTCCCCAGCCACATTTGGGGACAAGCTGTGTGTTGCTGGCAGTGCTTCACTCTAAACAGTTTGAAGGCTGTTTTGTACTACTATAGGTAAACAGCAAAGTGGTGAAGAAAGCATGATTGTGACTCACCCTCCTTGTAGAAATGACATTATTTATTTAGCTCATTGAATTACAGTGGTATTTAACTCAAAAAATGTATTCCTACACTGTCAGGTGTATTTCTGGACTTTCAGAGAGCAGCTGTCCAGCTCAGGTATCACAGTCACAGTCACAGGCTACTGTTGGAATGGGAAATTATACAGAGAAAAGAGAGTTAATTCTTCCATACAGGTAGTAGTTGGCAGTTCAGTAACTTTCCTGAGCATTAAACTCAGAAAACCCTTTTTTTTTTTGGGTTTGTTTTTTTTTTTTTTAGTAGCCTCTTCATGTAGGTTGATACAGAGCAGTTGGAGACATTCCTGTTAGGAAAGCAGTGTGGTGGGAAGCTCTCCCCGTGGTTGCTGCAGTGCTGGGGATCACTGCCTTCTAAAGAGATGCCTCCCTGCCTCAGGCTCCTGCTGCATCATGAGTCACCTGCTTCCCCAGTGAAATGGTTGCTCAGAACTATACTCAACTTATAGAATGAGAAAGTCTCATTAATGAGTCATTAACAGGTTGGCTTCAGTACCAAGAAAATCCCTACTTGTTTGCCTATCAAGGTGTTTTGCAGTTGGGGGCTTTTTCCACTTCTGCTCCAGAAAAGTCTGCCTGGTGATTGTTGGGAAGATGATTTGCTTGCAGCTGAAGGTGCTGGAGTCATCTGTGGGTGAATTTCTGTCTCTTTCTAGGCTTTACAGAAATTCTTGCACTGAGGCAAACAAAGCTGTCAGAGAAGTAGGACCTCCCTTCAGTGATTATTTACTCTTACCCTGAGAACAAAATGGATAGTAAACATTAAGCCATAACTTCCAAACCCATGAGCTTGTTTTCCTTTCTTTATTCCTCTTTTTTAGGTGACAACAATTCTTTGTGTTTAGCTGCAGAACAATGTTCAAAATGCTTCATTTTGCTTTTTGAACATTTGTGGCTTTGTTGCTCTCCTGCCTATTTGCAGCTAGTGATGATGAATAAGAAAAGCCATTTTCTTTACCTTAGGTACATGTGCTTGCTATACAAACCCATAGATATTGCACTAAGTGGTGTTCTTTTCCTTGCATCTGATGTTGGGACCTGTTTAGCTTGCTTTGTAACTATGGCTACACACAGAGAAGTAATATAGTGACTAAATTATCTGTTGTAGTTGCAGAACTAGAAGTTGGCCAATGTAACTAACTTTTTAGTACTCAGCACAGACTTATGCCTTATATAAAGCCTAAAGTTCTTTGGCATGCATTTCTGCAAGTGATGGAGAAGAGGATTAGGAGATAGCAACAACCAGGAGATTTTGTTTAACCAATCATGTAAGCAAACTGATTTTGTCCAGTGATCATGTATGCAAATAGCTTGTCTTCACATGACCTCTGCAATGGTGTTTAACCCCAAAACTGTTAATGGATATCTGGAAAAGTTGTTCCTACTGGCACTCTCTAGCCAAGGTTAGGTTTTATATTCTTCATAGGTAAAAAATGCTGCAGGTGTATGTTGTCTCTGTGTGGTTTCTTGTCCATTGTGCTTGGAGCTCCCCTAAATGCACGTGTCTGGGTGTCTAAATGAAAAGCAAATGTAGGTAAGTGAAGCTGAAAGCCAATCACATAAGATACTGTCATCTGAGGGCAAATGCAAAAGCAGCTGTGCCTGCCCTCCTCAGCAGACTGCCCCAGAAATAAAGCAGGGTAAAATATTCTACAGAATGAGCTGTTCTCCTAACCTCTGAGTCAGAAATCCCCCAGCTAAGTGAAGGACAAATGGCACTGTAACAGAAGGGTTTCTGGACTTGGGTGAAATGGTGAAGCATGAGGATGAAAGCAAAACAACAAATAAAATGCTGTGTTTTGTCTGCCCTTTCACTGCCTTGCCAAAAGGAAAAGATATCCCCCCAAAAGTCAGCTGAGTTGTATCAGCTTTGCAAAATGCTGAATGCGTGCCTTGTTCTTTATTATTGCTCAAGTCATTCCTGTTTATGCCCTGTTTCGAGGATTATGTTTTGATTGTTCTAAAGAGGTGAAAACACTTTCTTGCTGATGAATAAACACTGCCACTTTTAAATATTTGTATGCAAAATGTCTTTAAAGCCATTATGAAATGCTTTCCAAAAGCACTAAGAAGCTGTTTCCCAAAAAGACACTTTTTCTCTCCATTTTCTTTCATGCTAAACAGTCCAAATGAAAAGCCTTTCAGAGTTAACTAGTTTAAGCAATACCAGTGTTTTAGTGTAATGAATAACTTCTTATAGAGGACAATTGCACACAGTTCAATATGCTAGTATTTCTATTTCTGTGCCCCACCAATGCCTGATTCCAGGGTAGAATTTCTTTCTTTGAGAAAGCTGAAGCCATCAAAACCCTGATTAACCTCTGATATTCACGTGGTGCTCTTGATCTTGAGGACCGAAGCAGTAACAAAGAGTTAATGGCAGCCATATGCTCAGGGTATTGTGGGTACTGTTGACCCAAATGTGAACTCCCAAAGCCAGTGCTGCTAACTGCTGTTTGTTTCAGGTTTGGTGTGGAGATTACTGATGAAGAGTTTGAGCTGCTACTTGACAGAATCCCCCTTGATGAAGATGGAAATGTCAGATATCCCCAGTTCATGGGCAGGTTTGATTTGTGGTATGCAGCTTATGCGTTTTATTGCTTATTTGTGAGTGAAATTATTTCTAATCTAAGAGGCTCATAATAGAACGTTTCTGACTGATTCAGATTTCTTGAATGTGCTCCTTTAGGAAGAATTTCTTGCATGGAATGTGTACATTCTCACAAATGAGAAATAAAATGCATTAGAGTTGCCTACTATCAGATGCATTAGCTTCAAGTTCTCAGAGAGATACTGAGTATGTTTATTACCACAACTGAATTATAAAAAGTAGATATCATTAGTTGATGTTTTATAATTTAGTTGCTCCTTAAATGCTAATTACTTCTTTTAGAAGAAGGGCTTCAAAGGCATGTAACATACCTTCATGTTTTCTATAGGCTGGGAAAGAAGACAGACTTCTAAATAAAAGCTTTTTTTTTTTTGATGGTCATAAATATATTTAGTGTCTCTCTGAGGACTTGGAGCATTTACAAGCCCTATATGTATTCAGAAATACTCCAGAAATGGTGATTTTGGCTAATAGAAGCTCTACTCAGCCTCCAAGGCCCAGATATGAATTAGAATTTGATTACATTAAAGAAGAATTGGGTCTAGATTGAGATATTTTCTTATTATCCAACAATTAGGGCTTGATCCCCAGAAGTGTTGTGCCAGTATCAGGGGAGAAGTCAGTGACATTGCTGAGGTGAGTGGAAGTCTCATGTGGAATCTGCCACTGGTGAGATTTGTTCCACCCATGAATTCTGAAGTAAACTCCAGCACTTTCATGCATCCATGGAAGTTAGACTGCTCAAAGGAGAATGGTTTTGAGCTATTTAGCAGGTGAGGGTATGTCTAGCTTGCATACACATGTGAAGTTTCTTGCATACTTTTCCTGCCAAGGCCTCTTCTCCAGTTCTTTCTTTTATGGCTCTCTGACAGGGTTGTAGCATTTCTGGTTTCAGTTCTGCATGAGTGTCTGTGAAGTGTCTCAGCTCCAGGAGTTTTCCCTGGTTGTCCTGTGGTTCAAGGTGTAAAGAGGAGACAGAGGATAAAGACCAAAAGCAAAGCTAACCAACCTTTGAGAAACCAAAAGCATAAAACAGAACATCTACAGAGATGCACAACACTGGGCTTAACATCCTTCCTCTTGCTGAGCACTCAGCTGCAGTAACCCTCCTCCATGATGCCAGACTTTCTCACATACTGCTTCAGCTCCCATGTGCAGGTCAATTCTGAAATTAAGAGAAGCTGATGTCCCTAAAAGAGGCAAGATGCTTCTTCTCAGCAGTGACTTGTCTTTGTAAATCAGCTTGTGATTTAAGATGGATCTGAACACCACACACATCTTCATTTCTAATACATGTTTCATCGTGCTTGCTTACACTTACCATGACAGATTTTCACCACAGAGGAGCTGCATTTAGCCCAGGGTGTACCACTGGCTGGCACCTTGTCTTCAAGTGTATCCATAAGAGTATGCACAGCTACTTGTAGCCCTTTAGGAGAGCTGTCACTGAGCCCTCATTTCAATAGGAAAAAGCTGTGCTGAGTAATATTCCCCAGGGTGGCAGCAAGAGAGTAGCTACCATGCAGACCAGCATCTGCCATTCTTCTGGGCTGGGAGCAAAACTGAACACTGAGGTCTGCAGGGATACCTGGGAAGCCTAATTGGTAGTCACCTAGCTCTGCTGCCCTCAAGCCCTTCTGCAAGGGGAGGTGAGAACACAATGCAATAGAAAAGCCTCTGTCTAGGCTTGGCATTTGCCAGGGGTCACAGATGACATCCAGGACTTGCTGCTGAGTTTCACTTGGTCTAGCTACAGTCAGCAGTACAGGAAGGTATCTACAGTCATGGGCAAGTTAAAGCTGCCTGCTGTGAACAGGTGTGCACTTGGACACACAGCAGAAAAATGCCACATTAAGAGCATTCTTCTTAGAAACTCCTAAAAAGGAGGAGGGGATTTTAGAAACTAAAGGTTCAGCCTGACTTTTGTCACAGTAGAAGGAAGAGAAGCTGATCATTCAGTGATGAAATCTTTCTCTGTGGTCTTTTTTAATTGATCTGTCCCATTTCCAAGTCAGCCTTCAGTATTCACTAAACCCAGCCATTTCAAACACTATTGTCATGCCTACACCTGTTGTTCAGAAATAATCAGTGTTTATACAGAGATCATTATACCTTCTGTAGCATAATTCTGTATTTGAGTGGAATCCAAACAGATAATGATATATTCTCACTGGGAGCTGTTGCTCAAGTCGAGTGGGAGAGTGTGCATAAGCCCCATAGCACAGCTGAGGTAATAGCTCTGTATTTGCTTTATGGTGAGAACCAGAAGCCAGATGCTTCTCTCAGATTACTTCTGTGTTAATATGGGGTAATTTCCGGCAAAACTGGAGTGTAACTGAGAATGCAATATATGACTGAGCTATCATAATTTTTCCTTTCATCACCCACCTCCCAATGTCATTTCTCCTATAAAACCAAATGTTTTTTGCAGGCACTGTCCCAGATTCTCTGCTGTATCTGGGGGTTTGGCCCCAGACAGCAGCCAAACTCCCACCCAGCTGCTCAATCACTCAGTTGGGTGCAGGGAGAAAGTAGGAGGAATAGGAAAGAGAAAGCTCATGGGTTGAGCTAAAGACAAGAAGATCACTTACCAATTTAATTGTGGGCAAAACTGACTTTTCTTGGGGAAAATTAATTTATTGCCAATTTATATATTAATTTAATCATCAATTTGGGAAGCAAAAGGACAAACATCAAGAGACATAGAGAAAAGGTTTTTTTCTCCTCCTTTCTCAGGATCAACTTCACCATGACACTCTTTCAGTCCAGATCCCTTTCAGGCAGCTTTCATCCTGAGAGCTGTCCTTCTGAGTGTCACTTGGAGAGAGGGCTCTTTCCCAACAGACCTGTTGCCATCTAGTTTGCCAGGGGAGATATTAAGAAACCACCAATAAAATAAGTTAAAGCTGTGTCTAAATCACATAACTTCAGTGGGTTTTGGCATGTCCTGGAATTACAACTCCATCTTCTTCAGGCCAAGGATGTGTTGTGGTTCCATCCTGGGGCTTCTCACCAACGGGATGAGGTGGGAAGGAGATGCATGGACAGACCTGTGACACACATGGATGTGTGATGTACCCTCCATACACAGCCAAGCTGGGAGACCCCCAAACTGGGGGTCTGTTTCAGTGGAGTTTCAGAGTGGTTCTTTCTTGCTTGTTTGCTCACAGGGCAAGAATAAACTTGCTTCTTTATTCTCTTCCTACCTGTTCATCTTCAAATAACTTCTGTGAAATGGGAAGTTAGAAGGAGCATTTAGGAAAATCCAAGATATCTCATCGAAGTGCAAATGAGGATGTTTCATTTGGTGAAATAACAGTCAAATAGAGGTTTAGTGTAGCAAGAACAGTAAAATCTCATTTCTTTTGCTATAGTAGCTTTTCATGCTAGTGTGGATGGAAACTGGATCAGTAAGGACAAAAGGTATAAGAATCTCTTTTGGATATATTATACAGAAGTGAAACAAGATTTCTAAGGAAACCTATTTTAAATATTACCTGTGAAACACTAGGACAGGCTTATGTACCCACAGTGGGATTTACTGCCAGAAGACTAAGATAGGGCAGCAAATACCTGGTAGCCTGGCTCCTAGTGCCCAAGCTGCAGACTGCTGACTGCAGCACTAACAGGCTGTTGGCATGCCAAAGATTGAAAGGGGAAGACATGGAAAATCAAGGCACTGTTTGCCTGCCTCTGACTTCTTTCCCCTCATGGTGCATTCATAGATGAAAGGGTTAGAGCAGTTCAGTTTTCTTGATGCATGTCTAATAGTGATACATTTGATTCCTTGCTTCTTACAGTGGTGCTCTGTTGGCACTGTTGTGTTGTGAGTGGCACAGCTGGAACTCACTCCTTCAGCTTTTGAAGGAAGCTTGTGCTGTGTTCACTCTTCATTTAGTACATGCAGGAATCAACTCTATATATTGCAATATGTCGGATGGGGTTTGAGAAGTGCTCGACATACACCCTGATATCAGTGAAACCTGAACCTCCCTCCCAAACTTCCATCTTCTCAGATTCAGCAGCTACATTAGAAATGCTTTTGAAAATCCTAATTTATTGCTACTCTGTAAGAAGAGAAAATTAGAGTGCTAAAGTATCGTGCAATCTATTCTCCCAGCTGATAGCTTCATTAGGGAACACTGCCACCAGATCACTTTGATGAAGAGAGCCATGTAACTCTGCAGAACAGTTCTTCTGCCTTGCAGATGAGCTTTTGGAATTTGTATGGCTTTGCTGATGGTGATAGAGAAGTTGCAGGGTGATCTATAGACCCCAGGGAGTAGGTATGCTTCAAACCTGCAAAAGTACAGTAGTCTGCACTGCAGAGTGATGCATGTTGGATACCCCCTTGTAGTTTGCTGTGTCATTTCTAGTTACACTGTTAACTACAACCTGTGCTAGATTTCAGGGGCAGTTGGTGACAACAAGCAGACAAGACACAGCTGAAGAGTGAATCTGAGCTTTTAGTGCTGCATCTGAGAAGGAGCTAAGACAAGAGGCCAGCTACAGGTTAAATCTTAGTCCCATCTTTCTAAAACCACGTATGCCCTTGCATCACACACCCTCTAAAAAGAACATTTTCCCTGTTGTTTCCCCACATCTGCATGTAGGAGTTGAGTGTCTTGGGCTTCTGATTGCCAGTTACCCTCTCACACAGAGATTTCTCATTCCTGACAGGCTGTCAGATACAGCCCCCTGCTGCAATACCCAGAGGCTTCTTTTCCCTCCTGCACTCTCTGCTGGGTCCATAGATCAGCCAGCTTCAATACAGATTCATTTTGTTTCTTAGTTTTCTAGCTTTAGGGCTTTTTTCCCCCCCTAATTGGCTGCCAAAAGGCTTGGAAAATAAATACTGTAGTCCTAATGTTAAACTGGAAACAAAAGCTGGAGAAGGAAAAGGAATATTTAAAGATTTTATTTTTTTTTTCAGATGTGATTTTAATCCTGTGAAGCTTTGATAGGACAGAAAAAGTCTGGCAAAAAGCCAGGCAGCAAGGAGGCTCTGCTGCTCACAGGAGAGGGAGATTAGCTGGATGGAGGAGGAGATAAAAGTCATAGGTGATGTGAAGAACAGAGAGTTAGGTAGAAAGACTTGGTCAGCAGGACAGGTCAGGGCAATGCTGTGTCACCATTCACATGTGAATCTCAAAGCTGAGACATTTGAAGATGAGCCTGTGATGCCTGCAGGTCTTTATTGCTATCAGTTTAAAACAACATCTCACTCATCAGTGGCTCAAACACACCATATCCAGGTCCATCTCTAAACAGCACAAAGCTTTTCTTCAGTGTGAGAAGTGCAGCCAACCAGCTTCTGCCTGTCAGGGCTGTATTTGGCAGCAGATGGAGATGTCTCCTATTCACTAANCAGGGCAAGAATAAACTTGCTTCTTTATTCTCTTCCTACCTGTTCATCTTCAAATAACTTCTGTGAAATGGGAAGTTAGAAGGAGCATTTAGGAAAATCCAAGATATCTCATCGAAGTGCAAATGAGGATGTTTCATTTGGTGAAATAACAGTCAAATAGAGGTTTAGTGTAGCAAGAACAGTAAAATCTCATTTCTTTTGCTATAGTAGCTTTTCATGCTAGTGTGGATGGAAACTGGATCAGTAAGGACAAAAGGTATAAGAATCTCTTTTGGATATATTATACAGAAGTGAAACAAGATTTCTAAGGAAACCTATTTTAAATATTACCTGTGAAACACTAGGACAGGCTTATGTACCCACAGTGGGATTTACTGCCAGAAGACTAAGATAGGGCAGCAAATACCTGGTAGCCTGGCTCCTAGTGCCCAAGCTGCAGACTGCTGACTGCAGCACTAACAGGCTGTTGGCATGCCAAAGATTGAAAGGGGAAGACATGGAAAATCAAGGCACTGTTTGCCTGCCTCTGACTTCTTTCCCCTCATGGTGCATTCATAGATGAAAGGGTTAGAGCAGTTCAGTTTTCTTGATGCATGTCTAATAGTGATACATTTGATTCCTTGCTTCTTACAGTGGTGCTCTGTTGGCACTGTTGTGTTGTGAGTGGCACAGCTGGAACTCACTCCTTCAGCTTTTGAAGGAAGCTTGTGCTGTGTTCACTCTTCATTTAGTACATGCAGGAATCAACTCTATATATTGCAATATGTCGGATGGGGTTTGAGAAGTGCTCGACATACACCCTGATATCAGTGAAACCTGAACCTCCCTCCCAAACTTCCATCTTCTCAGATTCAGCAGCTACATTAGAAATGCTTTTGAAAATCCTAATTTATTGCTACTCTGTAAGAAGAGAAAATTAGAGTGCTAAAGTATCGTGCAATCTATTCTCCCAGCTGATAGCTTCATTAGGGAACACTGCCACCAGATCACTTTGATGAAGAGAGCCATGTAACTCTGCAGAACAGTTCTTCTGCCTTGCAGATGAGCTTTTGGAATTTGTATGGCTTTGCTGATGGTGATAGAGAAGTTGCAGGGTGATCTATAGACCCCAGGGAGTAGGTATGCTTCAAACCTGCAAAAGTACAGTAGTCTGCACTGCAGAGTGATGCATGTTGGATACCCCCTTGTAGTTTGCTGTGTCATTTCTAGTTACACTGTTAACTACAACCTGTGCTAGATTTCAGGGGCAGTTGGTGACAACAAGCAGACAAGACACAGCTGAAGAGTGAATCTGAGCTTTTAGTGCTGCATCTGAGAAGGAGCTAAGACAAGAGGCCAGCTACAGGTTAAATCTTAGTCCCATCTTTCTAAAACCACGTATGCCCTTGCATCACACACCCTCTAAAAAGAACATTTTCCCTGTTGTTTCCCCACATCTGCATGTAGGAGTTGAGTGTCTTGGGCTTCTGATTGCCAGTTACCCTCTCACACAGAGATTTCTCATTCCTGACAGGCTGTCAGATACAGCCCCCTGCTGCAATACCCAGAGGCTTCTTTTCCCTCCTGCACTCTCTGCTGGGTCCATAGATCAGCCAGCTTCAATACAGATTCATTTTGTTTCTTAGTTTTCTAGCTTTAGGGCTTTTTTCCCCCCCTAATTGGCTGCCAAAAGGCTTGGAAAATAAATACTGTAGTCCTAATGTTAAACTGGAAACAAAAGCTGGAGAAGGAAAAGGAATATTTAAAGATTTTATTTTTTTTTTCAGATGTGATTTTAATCCTGTGAAGCTTTGATAGGACAGAAAAAGTCTGGCAAAAAGCCAGGCAGCAAGGAGGCTCTGCTGCTCACAGGAGAGGGAGATTAGCTGGATGGAGGAGGAGATAAAAGTCATAGGTGATGTGAAGAACAGAGAGTTAGGTAGAAAGACT